>APFE030416628.1:15200-32933 GCA_000404065.3 Pinus taeda
GGTCAATCTCGGCAAAGATAATCGATGAGGCTCGAGATGACTAAAACAAAAGCTAATTTTAGGCTAGATATGCAGTACAAAGGTTTGATTTGAGTTTTTAGGAGTTTTGTGTTGAAACAAGGAAAGGCAAATTTGGGTTTGGGGATGAGGCACAGTTTTTGCAGAGGTCTATTTGGGGCAAGGTAGGTGATTGTCTTGATGCTTTCAATGGGAATGAATGGGTAGATCAGACTAGTGAGGAGCTAAGGAGAGCAAGAAACTTTCAAGGATTCTCCTTAAACAGATGAAAACATGGAAAATTAAACAAACTTAAAGGCAGAGCATAACCATCGATGGATTCTACCTTAACACTTCATTTGTTCAATTGCAGAAGATGAAAGAAGGAAAATGATACACATAACAACTTACAATTTCTGAAAGAAGCACACCATCAAAACATAAAGCCACATGGATCCCAAACAGTGCTGCAAAACCCTGGTCTTTCCTTAGCCAAAAATGCAGAGAAAATATGTACAATAGTATGCCAAAGCAATCACAAGTGTCCAACCTCTCCAACCTTTGAAAATGATTGAGAAATTACATCATATAGACCATCCTAACCCCTTTCCTTACCTATAGGGGTCGAGCTCATCATTCTAGGAACTGTTTGAACTAATTCTAAACTAGGAACTAAAATCTAGGTAGTCAAACAACTTACCCCTATATGCTAGGAAATTGATTCATTCATTTAATTTTCACCTTTTAGTGAATGAATCCTCTAGAACAAGTAAAAATGTGCCAAAATTATATCATAGTTATTAAATTACATCATGAAAAGTCAAGAGTAGTATCAATAAGCAAAACTGGTCAAAACTGGGCGAATTTCTGAGCTGAACAGTGAAAATTTGACCAAAAATCTCTATGCGCCACGCGCCTGAGCTCTATGCGTCGCACGCCTTTCAGCCTACTTTTGGGGCACTTCCTGACATCAAAATCAAGCTCACAATAGCTGGTTGGAAAGCCCTGGATGTCTGCTATCCAGCCCAAGTGGAATTTCCTAATTTAGAGCTCATTTGCCCCTTCAAAATTTCATTCTCCCAGAAGTACTTCCTGCTGGAGAAAAAGGTGGTAGCAAGGTGGTTTTCATGGTGTTTTTGGCCCTTTTGATCATCTAGAACTTGATGAAATTCCTTGGCCATACTAGAGCATGCATAACTTACCATGACAAATCCAAAACTATAAAGTTTTCCTCCAGCAAGTGTCCCAATCATAAGCGCGCGCGTTGACGCGCTACACGTCGAGCTGAAAAACCTATTTTTAGGCCAAAATTTTTCAAAATGACAAAAATTTCTCTGAATTTGCTCAAATTCGGAACGAAGATCCTCCATCATGTATCATGCCTAGCCAACGAAGCCTCGACCAAAATCCGGAGTGGATTAGGTGTTTCACGACGCTTCAATGTCCTCCTAGTGTATGTAGTTCAATGGTGCAATCTCTGTCTTGGTCATATAATGTATCGATGTCCGCCTCCATGATGTTTCAAAATCTGTTTTGGCTTGAATGAGATGAAGAATGAGGATTTGGTGCTTTTGTTTCAAACGCCAAATGTGGGAGGAACTGTGGGAAATAGGGAGGGAATGTTTTGGCACCAAAGTCAAATTCTAAAACTTCAAATTCAAACCCTAAAGAGGCATTTCTTTACAAGAGAGTAGAGTTTGTGTTTTTCAACATTCATACTCTTACAACCGATCTTCAAACAACTCCAAACACTTGACCAAAGATAATAGCAAGATGATTTAAACTTACATGGAGCAAAGGAGACTGAGAGAATTTGAATTTTGAAGAGCAGTGGCAAAAATTTTGAGTTCTGGCCCAATGCTTCGCATGCTCCCAACGCGTCGCGTGCTCCCAATGCGCCGCGCGCATGCAAATTTACATTGTCCAATGGAGCCCAGTGCGCCGCGCGCACCCTATGCGTCGCGCGCCACATAGTGCATTTTGCAGGAGGCTTTTGAAGGCCTTCCCGGTGTCGAAATTGGCCGCATGATACCTCGTTGGAAAGGTATTTGAATCTATTTTCCAACCCAACTAGAATGTTTCAATTTGGAGTTCATTTGCCTTATAAAAAATCAAATCTCCCAAGACTGGTCAAAATGTGCCAAATGAGGTTGCCTCAAAGTAGAGTGCTGTTGCAGCCAACTTTTGAATGCCTTCCTCAACTCCAAATTGAGCTCATGATAGTTCATTGGAAATATATTTTTGTCTAGTTATCCATTGACTCATCAAGAAAGTTATTTGGCCAACCAATCTAGGAAAAAACTTGATTTTCCCAAGGTCACGTTAGAGGTGCATCAATTCTCCCGAGGCGATTGTATTGTTGACATTTCTCTAAAACCATGACACCTGTGTAAAAAATGAAGGAGGTTTTTCTTCCTTGGCCTGTTTTGGACTAAAACCTCTCTCAGTTTTTCAAAATTCATCTTTGATTGCTCTGGAACATCTTTTGAGTGAAACTTATCCTGATGTGTGAAACAAGAGATTTTGTCGAAATGAAGAGAAATGAAGGGGATAAGGAGCTTCTAAATTATTGGGGAAATTTTTGGAAGTAGGGAGGGATGTTAGGAAGCAGGGGAAAGTGGAATCTCAGATATCGAGTGACGATAAGGGGTCCAAAAGGGCAAAACACAGGCCTAGCCTAGAAAATTGCCAAGTTGTGGCAAGAAACTAGGGTTTGTGCAAAAATGAGGAATTTGGGGGATCTCATTGATGGGAAGTGTTTAATAAGGTACATGAAGGATATGGGAAGGTGTATGAACATCTGGATACAAGTTTTGCTAATGATTTGACCATTCAAGAGAAATTGCCTTCAAAACCCTAAGAGAGGGAAATGAACCTTGCCTAGGTGCAACTAAGGCATGAACAAGATGTAAAATGACCTAATGGAACTTGACATGATGATGGCAACCCTCTGAATGATGATAGACTCAGCTGAATAGTGACATAGACTGACATTTTGGCAACTTTGAAAGGAGTGAAATCAAACCCTAGACCTAATGCCTAGTGACCAAATTTTGCTTAAAGACTCTCTGAAATGACAAAATTTGATTTTGACACCTTAAAATCACTTGTAAGAGCATGTTTGATCACTGGAGGAAATCTGCAAAGATTGACATTAACAGACCATTTACAGAATTATGACCTTGAAGCTTTTGAACAAAATGTTACAATATTTAAGGTAGTCCACTTGTATATGTTCCAATACTAACCTAACAAAAACCAAAATTTACAAAGCATCAAAATGTTACATTAAACCATGAGGAATTATTCCTCTCCCTTTTGATTAACCATTAATGAAGGGGGACATACCCCTTTTTCCCCTACCACCAAAGTTCACCTTGATTTAGCCTTGATCCCAAATTAGCCATGTGATTAGCCTTGGAGATATTTGATTCAAGAACTTGGAGACATTTCTTCTTGGGGATAGACTGATACAACTGATAAATATACATGACAATTTGACTTAACTTTATTTGAGGGGAGAAATCCTTAATATAAATGATGAATTAAATTCAATGAATCACAAAAACAATCACCTCATGAATTATGAGTTTCACAATTTACCTCAAACCCTAATATAGGACATAAGCATTAACAATGTAGTGTGACCTAGCCTATATTCTTCTTTGATTCTTTGGGGAAAAAACTACCTCCTCCCGCGACTCTTACCACCCTTATTAATAGATAACTATGTGTAACTTACCATTTTTTATAAAATATCACCACCATACCAATATAGATAAGTATATAAACTATCCATCTATATACCATTTTATAAAAATAAATAATTCTCATAAAGTAAATGAATTATTTAATAATTATGTTTATGTTAATTATATTTATATATGGTTAAATTTTATATAAATAAGTAGTTTATTTAAAAAAAAATTATGGAATATTTTGATGTATAAATTTGTTTCAAATTTATTAATTTAATATTTTTATGTTATATTTTTATGTTATACTATACAGCTTGAGTGGACCTAATGGTTAAGAGCATGTGTTTCCTCCTAAGAGGTCACAGGTTCAAAACCAGAAGGGGGTAGAGTATGTATGCCTTTGTAGACTTAGCAGTGAAATAGTTGCGTGGAGGTGGGTCCCTTGTCCCACAAACAAGGGAGTCTCATACACCAATTTGGTGTTTGGCTTGACTGTGACCTTAAAAATAGATATTATTATTATCATTATTATTAATATTTTATATAAATAAGTAGTTTACATACCATAACTCAGTTATTTAATAATACTTCCTATAAATAGGTCCAATAGTAAGTTAATTATTTAATATGAATTGAAATTTATGTGGTTTTGTAAATATAATGTTTTTTAAATAAGTAGTTTACATACCATAAATCAGTTATTTAATAATACTTCCTATAAATAGGTCCAATAGTAAGTTATTTATTTAATATGAATTGAAATTTATGTGGTTTTGTAAATATAATTATTTTTTTGTATTTACAGGGGAGAGGAGTTGAAAAGTAATATAATGTCATGTTTTGAGAGGAGGTGTAATGTAATATAATGTTATGCAAATATTATAATTTGATTAAAAAAAATAAAAAAAATAAAATAAAACTAAATATTGCAATGCAGTGTGGTGTTTGTTATTTAAGTGGAAAATTTGTAAATTGAATAGAAAATTAAAGAAAAATTTGCATAAATTTTAGTGGGTAATAACTATTAATAAATTTGTATATTTACATTTTATTACTATTAATAAAGCTTTCACATAAAAAAAATAAAGCATAGATTCTTGATATGTATATTTATTGTATTTTATTCTTATCCATTTTTAATATAAATATTTATATTATTATAATAACAATATAATAATTATAAGCTTTGACGCTACAACTCATTCACTAACTTATTAAAATCTAAAAACCATATGCCTTTGGTGTGGTGGTAGAGGATGGGCAAATGACCCACCTTCATTCTAAAATTTGGAGACCCCTTCGGCACCTTGTTTGGATTTGCCCACATGGTGCTTGTGAGATGAAGAAAGATGGCATGAATTGCCACAATTCATTTAAAAAACAAGAAGGTGCCAAACAGATATATTGAGCATACTGTACCCATAATTACCAGCGAAGAAACCTAATTTGCAAGTACGGGTTAGTTCACTGACATAACCCACGTGCCAACACTGAGGAGGTTGTCATTGGTTTTGCATGTGTTGCAATCTGTTTCACAGGTTTACAATGAATTCAAATTCAGTAACGATTCATATTAAAATAAACTAGTGTTTGCACTTTATGTTGCAAAGGAAACGCCATAAGGCATAGAGTGGGGAAGAATAGGGACATGTGAATGGACATTGTTGAAAACAACGGTGGATGATAATGAGTTACAATTGTAATAGTTAGTTATGTGTATTCTGAAAATGGATATTTTGTAAATAATAATAGTTTGTGGAAGAATAGCGACATGTGAATGGAGATTGTTGAAATAAAGGGTGGATGATAATGAGTTAGAGTTGAAAGTATTACTTATGTGTATTTTGAATATGGATATTTTTTAAATAATAGTAGTGTGTGGAAAAAAAGCAACATATGAATGGACATTGTTGAAAGCTAGGGTGGATGGTAATGAGTTATACTTGAAATGATTAGTTATGTGTATTCAAATATGGCTATTTGGTAAATATGGTAAATAATAGTAATGTCTTGTAGAGGCTATCCATTATCCATGTTGTTGTTTTTGTTTATGTGAACATGTTTTTGTATGTTATTTTAAAGTTTTTGTTTTGTTTTTTTTTTTCTTGTCTTCCAACATGTAATTTTTCCATATGCTACCTATCTATGGTGTTATTAGAAAATACTATTATATTGTAATGGAAGAGGTGAAAGAAATGATACGACATTGTGAACAACATCATGGCCATCGTTCCATATTTGAAAATGCATGAAAAATTGTTGGAGCCATGATGATAATAATAAAAATTCTAGCGTGATTTTGAAAAAATTTAGCTAAATTTTTTGAAAATGTGGATTATAGTTGTCACGTTTTAGAATTTTGAGTGCCTTAATTTTGCATAGAAAATGATAGAAATTACAGCATGATTTTGAAAAAATCTAGCTAATTCTTTTTAAAATGTCAATCTGGATGCCAGAATGAAGAGTCTGTTGTCCCAAAGAGCTTGAAAATATCATATCCATCTATGAATACATGAATCTATAAAAGAAATTCCCATTTGAAGCCTCGAGTAGGCTATGAGTGAGACTTTTTGCCTCTACATAAGAGTTCATTAGATAATGTGTTCTACAAACCCCTCTCACATACTCAACTGCATGACTGCCCTATTCAAGAAGCCAGCTATTCCAATAAGCATGTGAATGAAAATCACCTATACAATTTACAAATTACAACAACAACTAACCAACAAAAAAAAAATGTACTCAGCAGACTAAGGCAACAAACTGGTCAAGTAATAATCCTGAAAAGGGCTAATATACTGGGACTGTCCATTCAACTAGGTATTACCACCTATATCTTTATCTTGATTTAAGTATATTTCCAATAACAATTCACCAAACCATACTCAGCCTATGTGATGAAACAATATCACCAAAAGTTCAAACTAAGCATGTTACCAATAAAACTGTTGGCTAAACCTATAAACAATCCTAATCATCTTCTTCTACATGCCTTCTTAGTATTAGGCTTTTACCAACAGGTGTGTGATTAAGTTGTTTCTCATATTTTATCAGCTACCAGGTTTGACAGAAAAGAAGTGCAAATTTCCTGCCTCCACTATCTAATAGATCTGCTAATTTCTGAATCATTCAAAACTTGAACATGGCCAATGTATTGAAATAACACCATGAGAGTCTCAGAACTTGTGCCTCCATTTATAAGCTATCTTAACTAAGCCATTTCTTATTCTTGGGACCCCTTTTCTCGAATGAACCTTCTCCTTATGGTGGGACGACTATGCATGTATTCGGCATAAGGGTATTGCCCAAAATTAACTGCAGCATGAAGAGCTGAGGCCACCCATAAGATTGTTGTTATTTCCTTTTCAACTTCTTCCACACTCTCCATGATGTACCACCATGTCTCGTCCTTCTTGTCTCCGTGACCAACATTTCTGATTTCGTTCCACCATGCTTGCAGCTCTGTATCAGATTTCATTGCATCATCATTTTGGTAGTACAAGGACATGTACTCCTTAACCCATGAAACTATTGCCAACCATATCTCCAATCCATCCACAGCATAAGGGTAGTCTTCGATAATCAGCTTCAGCCCATAAGGCATTGATGAGTCCACCACTGCCATACCCCTGTGAAGTTGTAGCCACATTAAGGTAAAAATGTTAATCAAAATTCAAATAGTTGACATAAAGATGAGGCTCATATTTTAATCAGTATTGATTACTGTTTAGAAAACGAAGAGCACAAATCAGCACAGCATCATACCAGAGTTTGAATTCCATACATAAAACATTACAGTAAAAAACAAAACTGACTAAAAGAAAAAATCTGTATACAGAGAGATACAGTATAATTATAAGGAGATCGTCCATATTTATAATAAATTGGGAGAAGCCCAACATTGAAAACTGGTTCTTGGAAAGTTCACCAACCAAGTAATGATAGGTCAATTGTGCACAGTAATTAGATCACTGACCTAAATAAATTTTAGTCTTTAACTCCATGGTGTATGTACAACAACAATTATGATTACCTTTTCACGAGATCTACAAGTAACCCTTGTTCGTCAAGCCTCCATTGCCTGTACACCACCGAAGAAATCTCCAAGGCATACTTTACAGTAAACACTGATCTTTCAAGAATGCCTCTGCCATTTATAAGAATCTGGCGAGCCGGAGCATTGATGTTGATTGTGTCCCGGAAATGAGGGCTCAATAGCTTGTGAACGGGATGCATCACACTCTGCTGTCTGTTAGTAGCAGTAATAAATGGTTCTGTAACTACATGAGTCTTGAGCCTGAAAGAATCTGACCATTACAGTCTCAGTCTGGACTATACATAGAATGATACTGTAAATATCAAACAAATTCTGCAGGTATTCTATTAGTTGTGGCTACTTGGGTTTTACCAGTGACTGATAAGCTGATGGTAACCAGAATCATTAACGGGCACGTACGTTTTAGCCAGCTGCCATAGAGCTCCTTCTGCGCCTTCCTCTGCTGGAGTAAACACCTTCCCAACACTTGCCCGATCTTTTGAAGGGGGTAGGCTAAACTTGATTGCAACTAGCCTTAATGTGCCATCCTTCTTCAGGAAGAGAATTGAATGAGAAGCATATGTCTTGGTGATAGACAAATCATTTATTCGATCCAAATGCAATATCAAGGCGTCATGGTGGTCCAGAATGAAGACTCTGTTATCCTAGAGAGGCTGAAAATATCATATCCATCTATGAATACATGAATCTCACTGTTGTTGCAGATCAAAAGACAAGCCAAATTACAAGGAACAAGCATTGAGTTGGATCAATATACCCGCTCCACTGTTAGACCGTCGAGATTATTTTCGATGTGTGAAGCAGTAATAGAACTGATCTGAGGACCAGACATCAAAGGGTCCAGTTTACTTCTTGAAGGAAAATTCTGTGAATTCAACCATCCACAACATTAAAATTATGTAGCCTAAGCTTAATTAAAAATAGAGAGGAAACAAATGGGGACTAGAGATTTGTTGATTACTTGGAGTCTCTGTATAACAAGAAGATTCACTTCGGCCAGCATCTGGCGTCCAAATTCTTCATCTTTACTCCATGCAAATTCGTCATCTGCACCTATTAATCCCATTTCCAATAAGTTCAATTATTCAGAATCTGGTAGAAATCAAGCACAGAATAAGAAGATGCATGGACGTGTTTGGAAGAGAAATACTCACCGGCTATAACTTGAGGAAGGGGATACTTGAACAATTTTTCATCGTCTGTTGTAAGAAACTCTTTGACAAGCTCAAAGGGAATGAAATTTTTGGCAGCTTCCAGAATTGAGTTGTTGGGAAACTTTTTCCCATCGGAAAATAACTTCTTAATGTCTTTAAAGGAGTCGAACTCATTCATAGTTGAATCAAGCAGCGATTTGAGCTCTGGTACCAGGAATTGAACAATTGCCTTGAGGGATTGCACTAAGAAATCAGACATTTTCAGATGCCCAAAACACTCATCTTGTGGGACACATCTCATACTATTTACAGCATCGACACCCAAAATCCAGGTTCCGATGTCGCTGGAGAAACTACAGCAACAATGGCTGCCGCGTCCATCGTTTTCTGAACACCCGACTTCTCTTATTCTCAAAGTCTTTTCAAACTGCAACTCAGGGAAATTAAAATATGGGCGACTAATAAGCATCTAACGACCGCCATTTCCATGAGCGAGAAAGGCGAGACGAAAATTCACGAACGTTTGAGTTTCATGAACGAGTTTTTGATCAACGATCAAACTTTGTTCAATCATCTAACACCACAAATCCACGGTGAACAATAGGACACGGCAATGGCTGGGGCAATTCATTTCAAAGGGAAACGCCTTACGGTGTAAATATTATTTTATTTCAAGAGACAAAAATAGAAAGAATAAACCAATAATTGAATTATTGTGTAATCCTTAATATTTATATTGTGTTTAGAGAAAGCTTCAGAGTTGTTTTCTCCTCCTCCGTCTTTCCCTTTTCTTTGTTTTCAAAATAAAGATCCTCTTAATTATTTAATATTATTTTATTTTAAAAGATAAAAATGGAAAAAGTAAAGTAATAATTGAATTATTGCATAATGCTTAATATTTATATTTGTATTTGGAAAAGTATTTTTCTTTGTTTTCAAAACAAAGATCCTCCGTCTTTTCAGATGAGTGTTTGCTGACTATTTAATATCATTTTATTTCAAGAGATAAAGATAGAAAGAGTAAAAAAAATAATTGAATTTTTGAATTCAAGCTTTTGTGATCCATAATGAATAAGAAAAATCTTTATGTAGAAATGACATAACAAAAATTTTTGGCCGACGCATTTCGAACCAACCAGTGTGGTTCATCATTAGGCCCAGATGATGAACCACACTGGTTGGTTTGAAATGCATCGTCCAAAAATTTATGTTATGTGATTTCTACCAAAAGACTTTTCTCAATAATTGAATTACTGCATAATGCTTAATATTTATATTTGCATTTGTCGAAGCCTTTAGCATTCCCTTCTCCTACCTCTGTGTCCTTGCCCTTTCCCCATGTTATTTGGTTTATATATTGATAAGTTGGAAGCTTGGTTAAGCAAAGCAGATGGAGAAGGGGTTCATCTAGCAAGCTATGTGGTAAAGTTGCTTCTATATGTAGATGATCTTATTCTAATCTCAAAAACAACGCGTGGATTAAGAGAACACTTAAAGGTCTTAAAACACTTCTATCAAGAGGTGGGGATGCAGGTGAACATTAATAAGACCAAAATCATGATTTCCTCTTTAAGTAGAAAAGACAAACCAAACTCTTTTCTTTTCGAAGGTAGTCCTCTCGAGATAGTGAAGGAATACAAATATCTTGGGATTGACTTCCACCATAAGCTCAGTTGGGAGACTTGTAGGGCGAAAAGAATTCAAGGAGGACGGAGAGCCTCATACTTACTCCAAAATAGGTGCAGAAAAACTGAGATTTGGGATTGGAAAACCAAGAAAACCCTTTTTGGTTTGTTGGTTACATTGGTTGTTCTCTATGGTTGTGAGGTATGACGAAGTAGCATGTCAACTTGTAGCTGGGGACAGATAGAAAGGATACCAAAGTAACTAGTTACTAGCAATCTCAAAGTTGAAGCCACAGTCCCGTATGAAATCCTTTTCACTAAAGCACGTACTTTCCCATTGGAGGCAACAACGATAACTGGGTTAATAAGTTACTTAAAAAGGACTAAAAGAATGGAATAACCAACATTGGCCCAAGATAGCTATGGAAGAGGAATTAGATCGTAGGAAGAAAACTTGGATGAAGAAAAACAAAAAGTGGTTAAGTAAGTGGGATATCAAGCTACATGAATGTCCTAGCACCAATGAAGAAACAAAAAAAATTGTGATGGAAAAATTTAGGATGCCATCTGGACTAATCACAATGGACGTAAAAAAACATACTACATCAAAGAATTCAATCCAATTGTGACCATGGCGAGAAAAAATATTTAGCGGCAGTTATTAAAGGAAAAACAAGGGTGTATCAATCAGGCAATCAGTCACCCTGACTTAATGCAACAAGTCCATCAAGTCTTCAAGAAGTTGGACGGCAATGTCATTAGACTCCAATGCAAGCAGGTTCCTCAAGAACACTTTGGTGCGGATATGGGATACGATAATTCGCGGAAGGGAAATTGCGTTGTAGCACTTCTCTAATCAGATCTCATGGGACATTTGGACAATGATTTGAACTAGACTACAACGAGGAACCTACTCACATTGGAGTTCATCGACATAGCAGAGAGAGAGGAGAGGAGAGAACTGCCAATATATAGGTATGCACTTACGTTAACTTGTGATTTCTCTTTTCTTTTAATGATATGAACTGTAAATGGATATGTACATAAAAATAACGATTTGCCCCAATATTTGTTTAGGATAGGTAAATTTTCACTTGTGATTTTTCTTTTCTGTTGATCAACATGAACATGAATTGCAAGTAGATAGATTTTCTTAATGATTTTTTCTATATTGGTTTAAGATGGATTTTTTATAATGATTTGTGAATTTTTATGGATATTACATGAGATAGTTTGTCACAACATATTAGATAAAATATATGGAAAAATTGAAATCTATATTACTAAGGTTAATTTTTTTTAGATTTCTAAACTTATTGAATTATTGCAGTCTATGGAATACAGAAAATAGAGAATAGTAAAAAAATTAACACCCATAAATCACAATGACACAAGATATGTCTTGGGAAACTCATACCAGAGAAAACTTAGCTGGAAGGTGAGCTTGTTTTGCTCTCTCTTTCTCTAAATGGAAATGGATGTAAGGAGTGAGACCTATGGCTCGTGGGTTGCTACAAAACACAAACTATCTTTGTTTGCTCTCTCTCTATCTACTCTTAGCTATTATATTCATTTATGGAACAAAATGCACTCCAATAAAATGGAATCTCTTTTTCTCTTAATGGTTCACTTATGGCACAACTAGATAAGTTTGAATCTTTTAGCTCTTAACTAGAGTTATGATATTGACCCTTCTAGAATCTTCTTCAACATGAGCACATGGCTAGACCCTTTTCATGAGTAATGGGGCTGGCCTAGCATCCTCTTGAATCACGGTGGTCAAAGTAGGAAAATCAACTTCCAGATGGCATAACTTTTGCCTACAGACTCCGTTTAAGGTCTTTCTTGCACCAATGGAAATGTGTCTGAGTGTAGAAAAACGCCTAGGGGTTTGGTGCAAGTGAAAGTTTTTGGACCCCAATAATGTTAGAAAATGCTTCAAACTGCCTCGAAAGGTTTAAAACCCCACTTTGTTAAACTCGGATCATCTAGTAAAAATAGTCCTATGAGTTGACTCCTTCAAATTTTCCACTCTAAAAGTATGTAGATGGATTGCAAATAATATAATGCTCCAATCCAGATCCTGTACTCATGAAGATAGAATTGGGAAAATATAATTTAATGACCAAATTTTCTAAAAAAATCAATTAAGAGATAACTAAATACAATACAACAATATGCTTGCTTATTTTATTTCTTTCATGTATTTTGAATGAATCATTAGCTCGTTTCATCTACTTTGCTAGAAGATATCCCTAGGAACTTCTCAACAAGCCTCCATAATCTAGATTCTATTCTAATCTAATCCATTACTCCTCTCAATCATGATGAATCCTACTTTGCTAGAAGATATCCCTAGGAACTTCTCAACAAGCCTCCATAATCTAGATTCTATTCTAGTCTAATCCATTACTCCTGTCAATCATGATGAATCCTGTACTCATGAAGATAGAATTGGGAAAATATAATTTAATGACCAAATTTTCTAAAAAAATCAATTAAGAGATAACTAAATACAATACAATAATATGCTTGCTTATGTTATTTCTTTCATGTATTTTGAATGAATCATTAGCTCGTTTCATCTACTTTGCTAGAAGATATCCCTAGGAACTTCTCAACAAGCCTCCATAATCTAGATTCTATTCTAATCTAATCCATTACTCCTCTCAATCATGATGAATTTAACCTCCTCTCCTTACCGCTTTCATCCATTTCTTTCGCAACAACATTCTTAGCAAGCAAGCAAGTGGCATTGCTACTAAGAATTCCATCTATCTATTGTTTATAAATGCATCCTCTATAATGTCTGTGTGCTCTAACATAAACTCTAGCAAGAAATTATTTCTTTCAACCAACCAATATAAACAAACACAAATAGCAATATGTTTGTCCTTACTGCCCATTATTCTCGTTCATGTGGCTAAAAAACAATTGGCCCTCGTCAGATTAACTATTGCCATTGACTGGAATGGGCGAGTTGCATGGCTATAATTATAACAATTTTAGGATTGCTTTTTCCTTCCCTGATATTGATCAATCCATATCAATTGCATTCACTCATTCTTCATATATGGCATGGAAATGCATAATTCCTATATATTAAATCTTTTTGAGTATGTGCATGTTTTTCTTGCTTTTCATTATTATTATTATTATTTTGCTTTATATATTTACATTGCTTTTTTAGATGAGGTAATTCAATATTTGAAAATAATGATGTAAACATTAATATTGGGATAAAAATGGCAAAGGTATGAAAAAACAAAAAGCCATAAAAATTGAGAAAATATAAATAATAATCAGCAAACATTAGCTAGGTCAAAAAATCACAATTTCACCATAAAATAGAAATGTTTACAACACTGCTTGAAAGGGCCTCATGCTCAACAACATTTGTTATAGAGGAACTGCTCTCCACTAGAATGTGAATGTGAAAGATGCCAATCTCTATTATGGGTTAGCATTGAGGCCAATGTTTGTTAGGTTATAGGGCCCATGCACAACAACATTTTCTATAGAGGAACTACTCTTCCTCTCCACTGGAATGTGAATGTGAAGGATGCCAATGTCTATTATGGGTTAGCATTGAGGCCAATGTCTGTTAGACTATATAGTCTTTAACGATGCAAAACAAATGTACAATATATTCACAACTTAGTCTGAACTGTGGACGCTACTAAAATTCAATTCATTCCTATTCTTGTTGATATGGTTAGTAGAGTCAATCGTAAAGAGGACAAGTTCACATAGCCTAAGAGGGGTGCTAAAACATACCCTCCAGAAAACATACCATGCAAATCTTTGTATATACAACCCTTTTGGTCTACATCATTGTCAATGAATGTTATAAACTTGTTTATCTTGCAATAAATGATATTCTTGTGTAGAAAAATAATATAATTAAAATCCCTGCAAATCTTTGTATATACAACCCTTTTGGTCTACATCATTGTCAATGAATATTATAAACTTTTTATCTTGCAATAAATGATATTCTTGTGTAGAAAAATAATATAATTGAAATCCCTTTTTAATGGAAATCCATTTTAGGTAGGCGCTAAAGGAAAGCCATTTCCTCTCAGATTGTTGTCTTTGGAGCTATTTTACTATGACACACTGCAAATCTTTTTTTGTTGAAGAATATTTTATTTATATTGTAGCACCCCTGGTCTCCTCTTCAAAATTCCCCGGGCATTCATTGAAAGATTGTATTCAAATCCATGAGGAATAAAATACTTAAAAATTTGTATATACCTATTTCCTAGTCTATACACCCATTAATGCCCGTTGTATGTACATTATCTATCGGTGTGCATTAATGAGTTTATGCCCTGTTAATTATAGCTAGCGTTAATGAGCTGAGGTTATAGCCTGTTAAATATTATTACTTAAATATTGGTTGCCCTCCATTTCCTCACTCCATTCCCATTAATCCATCCTTTACTGCACAAAAGGACGACTCTCTCGTTCCCTAGGAGTTGACTTAATCAACATACTACGAAGATTTTAGTACAAAAGAAGCAAATGAGAGCAAATTTGAATGCAACACGTTAGAAATTTCAACATTAGGTTTAAATTCATTAAAATTAAAATAGGTAAAAAAATATAACTTATAAATTTAGAATTAAAAGATGTAATATGAGAGTCACTAAAATTAACATGTTAAAAAAGATATTTAATAAAAAGATAACATAGAGTCATTAAAATTAAAATAGGTTAAAAAGATATCTAATAAATTGAAAATTAAAATATGTAATATAAGATATAGCTAATAAATCTAAAATTAAAATTAAAATATATAATATAAAATATAACTATGAAATCTGTAGGACAAATTTGTAGCTTCAGTTAAGAGCCTTTTTTTCTTATATAATATATATGTTTATTTAGTAAAATTTATTACTACGATTTTAAATCGTCAAAACAATGAGTGGGCGGACTCACATATTTTGAATTTCGCACAATGTTAATCAGCTAGAGCCCCTTCTTCAACGAAAGCCAATCCACCGCAGTAGCCCCTCCTTCAATGAAAGTCAATCCGCCGCAGCATCCCCTTCTCCAATTCCAGTTAAATCTGCAAAACAAATTTGAATGCAAGATATTAAAGAGTTAATTCATGGCTATTATTTTATCCTACAAATTGTCAAAACAATGAGTGGGCAATTGTCAAAACAATGAGTGGGCGGGCAGGAAACAAGCCAATCTGCGGCAGCAGCCCCTCCTCCAATTCCACTTAAAGCAAATCCTCTGCAGTTCATAGAGATAGCGAATATATATAGGCAATCCTTTGTAAATGGCAGAGATGAGGAATGTAAATTTAATCAGATTTCAATACCAATTAACAACAAAAAAATGTCAAAAATATATTACATGTTAGCAAATGAAAATCATTGACCAGTACTGCAAACCAGGATCTAGTTTATTCACCCTTGGCGCAAACCTTTTTTCCAAACTCTTTACGGGGAATCTTTCACACAAGGAAGTAATTATTTCCCTGGTCTCTTCCAATACTGCTTAAACTCCATGTCCGATTGCAGATATTCATATAGGAGAACCGTACATGCTGAGAAGTTCAAATATTTAAAAGTTTTACTCTCATGCGTGAAAAACCCCAGAGAAAATATGATGAAGATCATTAAAAATTAAACTGAAAACTGTACAGAAAATATAATGAAGATCGTATAAATTTAAACTGTACAACAATGGGAAAAAAAAAAGAAATACACAGCATCACAAAAAATCATATAAGATACCAGAGGAAACCTAAAGAAAACTTATAAACAGTTATAACAAAACAAAACAGAACAAAATAAAACAGAGAACGGAAAAGAAAAGAGGACGCTGAAAGCAAAGAGACGCAGAAGCTAGTAAATATGTACACTGCCGTGGAGCAGGAACGGCGAGACGGAAATTCACTAACCGTTTCAGTGTCATGGAGCGAGAACGGCCAGACGAAAATTCACGAATGTTTTAGTTTAATGAACAGTTTTTTGATCAACGATCAAATTTTGTTCAATCCTCTAACAACACAAATCTACAGTGAACAATAGGACACGGCAATGGCTAGGGCAATTCATTTCAAAGGGAAAGCGTAATAACAGATCAGAGATGTTGAAAATAGTTATTGATGAAGATGAGGAAACAATATTAAAGAAAAGTAATCTCAGAGTTTAAGACAAGAAGTATTTAGGATCAACTAATATAAAGCGATGTTTGCATTTTGCATGTACAAGTTGAATTTGTAAAGAACCCATATTGGAACAGGTGAAGAGACCAGAAATAAAGATTGAACATGTACTTGTTATGGGTTAGTATGTTAGAATACTACACTTGTTGTGTGTCATTGCATATTCCCAGTAATAACATGCTCATGTGTGCGTGACTTGGTACCTTAATTGGTTGTTGAGAGTTGAATATTAGTTGAGTAGTCATTGAGATTTGAATAATAGTTGATTGCTTTAATATTAGTTTGGCTTCCAAGATTATAATCGTTTAGAATCGATTACTTGGGATGGTTCCCTCTGTTATGTACCTCACTTGTTATCCCCACCAGGTCAGGCTCTATATTCTAGAATGCTAATTTACATAAGGTGGCCTCCACAAAATGCAGAGAATACTATGAGTTTACCCACAATTTTTTTGTTGGAAGGAATATATATATATGGGGTGGGGAACATAGTTACCAGAAATGCGACGAGAGCATTCGTTTCCGAAAGAAAACGCAAAGAAAACGGAACGGTACGGAAAACGCCGTTTTGTACGGTCGTTTTCGTTTTTTAACCCATGAAATCGGTTTCTCCAGAAACGAATGGGCTTTTGACACGGTTTTCTGAGAAACATTGTTCTGGCTCCTTTGTAAGGCTGGTCTCATTCCAATTGGACGTTTAGCAGAATAAAAAAGGCAAAGGTTGGTTTTTCGAGAAATGTTGCTCTCGCTAGTTTGTAATGTTGGTTTCATTGTAACTTTGGGCCCAATCTAAATTTTTTGAGGTGGTTTCATGGTCTACTCTATATAGCCTAAAATTTCTTACACAATATTGTCTATTTAGAGATTTTAACAACATTGTCTCTTGCTATGTTTTTTAATGTTTTAATTATGTTTTCTTAATTTCTGTATTAATTTTATTTAAAAGTGTATTTAGTGTAGATTTTTTTATATAGTTTTATTGTATTTAATATTTAATAATAGTCTTTTTATA
>APFE030416635.1:0-10621 GCA_000404065.3 Pinus taeda
ATAGCTTGTGACAATTTTGTCCCATATCTCTTTTGCAGATTTATAGTGCATTCCCTTCATGAATTCCGATTGGGATATACATCCTAATAGGGTACTGACTGCTTTTGCATTTGTTTCATACTTCTTTTTCTCGTCTGCATCTGTAGGAGTAGTTGAAGGAAAAGCATAGCATGTCTCTACAATGTTCCAAACTTCTGTACCAAGAGATTGAAGATAGGCAGTAACTCTTACCTTCCAATAATTGAAGTTTGTCCCATCAAAAACCGGTGGCCTGATAGATGCTTCCCTCTCGTAGTTGCTCATGATGAAAAGATCTTCCTTCAAGCGATCAAGCTTCTTTAGAAGGACCTGCTCTTATACCAATTGTTGAAAATAATACTGAGAGGGGGGGTGAATCAGTATTATCTAGTCCTTTTAACAATTCTTCCTTATTTATACTTTGAATTATTTTTGCATATCAGTACCATAAAACAATGAGCATGAACAAGAAAAAATAGACAGTCACATCAAAGAACACCAGATATAAGGTGGAAACCCAATGTGGGTGAAAACCACCTGCTGCAATATGTCTCTATCTTCTTTTCAAATTAGAAACTCCTTTTACAATGGTCTTGTACTGGTGCAGTCCTTTACCAGTACGCAGGCTGCAACCTGCAGAGAGCTACAACTCTCTCTCGTTTTCCAGTCTCTCCTGGAAGGGAGCTACAACCCCCTACTTCTTTTCTTTCAAGGACCACTTTTCATAAATTTTCAAACTGGATCCATAAACATCAAATGATCATCAAGTACCAGTAAGTCACCCAGATAACCAAATCCACAATAACAGTAAACTAAACCCAAAACACCTTATCAACAAAAAAATCAGTCAACAAAAGATCCTAAGACAGATACGCAATTTCCTTTTCTCTGGCCTGCGTCGCTACGCACTTCACCTTCTGTGGCACTGCGCACCTCCGCATATGCGCCTCCTGTGGCGCCTCCGTAGCATCTCCGCACTGCACCTTCTGTGGCGCCTCCTGTGGTGCCTCCGCAGTTCGCCCTCTGTGGCGCCTCTGCGGCGTCTCCGCACTGCGCCTTCTGTGGCGCCTCTGTGGCGTCTCCACACTACGCCTTCTATGGTGCCTCTATGGCGTCTCCACACTGCGCCTTCTCTGGTGCCTCTGTGACGTCTCCACACTGCGCCTTCTGTGGCGGCTTTGTGGCATCTCTGCACTGCGCCTTCTCTGGCACCTTCGCACTGCGCCTCCACACTGCGCCTTCTGTGGCGCCTCTGTGGCGTCTCCGCACTACACTTTCTGTGGCGTCTCTGCACTGCGCCTTCTGTGGTGCCTCCGCACTGCACCTTCTGTGGCGCCTCTATGGCGTCTCCGCACTACGGCTTCTGTGGCGCCTCTGTGGCGTCTCCGCACTACGCCTTTTGTGGCGCGTCTGTGGCGTCTCTGCACTGTTCCTTTTGTGGCGCCTCCGCACTTCCGCAGCTACAGCTCTCGAGAGATCACCCTTCACAGATTCACTTTCCACTTCACTTTCATATAGTTCGAGATTTTGAAACAATAACCCAATATCTCAGATCTTAAGATATTTAACCCAAAATCATACCTAAGCCAAATGATCTCCTTTGCTTTATATAGGCAAGCTCTTCCTCAAATCATCGATCATGGGGCTCAATAATAATAACAATATAAAACAATACCACGGGCCAAAACCATAATAACACAATACCCTCGGCTAAATACCAAGGGTTAAACATAAGGAACCCCATGTGTGCACGCTTTACTGCCTTGAAGTGTGTGCACTGGGGGTACGCACCTCATGAATCGGTAAAATACCAAGGGTTAAACATAAGGAACCCCACGTGTGCGTGCTTTACTGCCTTGAAGTGTGTGCACTGGGCGTACACACCTTATGAATGGGTAACCTCCGTGTCTGGACGCGGTCCCTGCACGGCATACCTGCGGGTAGGCATCTTCTGAACTGTTCTCCTGCGTACTTCTTAATTCTCATCATATTGAGAGCCATGCCATGGGTGTTGCCATCAAGTACAACATTTGTAACATATAACCATACCTGAAACATGATGCCAACAACTTCTACCAAAACAAAGAAACAAGAACACAAGAATTTGGCAATCTGGCAAGGCCAAAACCTCTCGCACATAATTGTTCTTATAGAGATTCTAATTGACGAAGACCAAAACCATTACACTTGACCCTCTATGCCACTAGACGACTAAGACATCAATCCTCTTCCTATGTTACTATTGAGATCATCAGCATAGATACTTCAAGATTTCTCTTTTATCGAAATCTTCAACGAGGTTTCCACATATATGACTGATGTTTGTCCTTAATTTCACTGAGATCATAATTGTCTTATAGTTACACCCTTAACTAAGATTATAGTCATATGACTGTGTCTTCATTGAGATCATATTACTGCACCCTTAAGACAAAGTATCCTCAAATCAGGTTTATGCCGAGATGGTTTATGCCATTATGGTTTACTTCAACGAAATATTATACTTCACTCAGATTGTGCCTTCAAGGAGGAGTCTCTATCATCATTTCTGAGATCCTGTGAGATATCTCAGACAAGTCCAAGATATTGTCTTCACTTAGCTATCTGTGATTTTTTTTCTTACTGTACCATCCCAAGTCCTGAACACCTATGAAAACTTTAGAGGTATCTGCGATTTGTCCTATTTTTTTGTGGATACATCGGTTGGGTATATATAGCAGTTATGACTCGATTTGAGTTGACTTATCCAAGATTAACAAGTTTGACCATTTTAAACATTAAATCTATTGTTAATAAATTTTCCCATATTTGTAATTGAAAAATTTCTATTTTTATTTTGATTAATGAATTTTTACTATATATAAAACTAAAGTTTCTAATTTGGATGTTAACGTGAAATAAACGTTAACCTACTCTAACAACGACACTCCCAACTTGAAAACGACCATCAGTCAGGTCAGCAATGTGGGCACCACAGGAGAAAGCATTTAAAACAAAAATTTATGTGAGTAAAAGTTCGTGGAGTGTATCCGAGCGTATCGATGGAAGGTGCATAAAACAGCTATCATGTAAATTGAAAAATGCATAGGCGTTGTGGACACTATAAATAAGTAAATAAGTACTGAACTTACGATCGAGAGAGCTGGCAGAAAAGCTGGCTGGTGCACATCTGCGTGGGAGTTGCTGCTTAACCACTTTGCATCTAGAGGGAGAATGCAGACCCATACATAGCGTGGGCGCCACTACATGAATGTGAAGGGACTACATAGAATTTCGAAGGGATCCATGGAAGTTTCTGTAAATTGTAGGATGCAGATCAGGATCACATGGATTAGGAGCATGGTGGTTCATTTCGTCCAGGTGATCGAGCATGGGATGGGAGTTCCGGAGTTATGGGTCCAAAGCCTAATCAGGTGGTCCCCATCATAAATTGTGGTATGTCGTCGATACTCTGCAAAACGAAGCGAATTGGAATAGTGCAGGAATCCTCAACCCTTGGACCAGTAGAAGGTGCATGCTAGGGAAATTTGACCCTCCAATATTCTAACCCTCGTTTGAAGAACCAGCAAGAGAACACGTGATGGAATTTCAAATAAGAATGTCGTCATATTCCATTTCTGTAAACACCCTCAGTTAATTAATGGTGTATATATCAATTACCTCTATTCATTCGAAATATATGTAACGATTACCTCTAAATATATATATAATATATGAAATTACATGTGTTCTTATGTTCTTCAGTTTTGTTTAGCGGTGATACCTTTCGCATGTAGCAAAGCAGAATGCCGGTACAAAGCAAGACATAAACTGAGTGTAGCTACAGGGTAGAGCATCTTGGGTAGTGGGTTGATTTAACATTCCACCTGGTCGATTTTTCTTTTTTCATTTCTGCTTTTTCTTTCTGATTTAGCAATGTCCATCGTCTTTTTGCTTGTAGTTTTTTCGTCGGTTTTGGGTTTTATTTTTTTTTCGGATTTTGCTTTTGCTGTTTAGATAATGGTAAAAAAAAAATTTAACTGTTTTGTTTTGGGTCATTGTTTTTAAGTGTTTGGATTTGCTTCTCCATGAGAGATGAGAGGATATGTTGGCTTGGTTGATATACTTCCCACATGTTGTGCAGTGGTTAAAAGAGGTATGTGCTATTTTGTTTTGAGATTTTATTGATTTTTTGGGTGCGTGTTAAAAGAGGTATGCACTATTTCTTTATCGTGGAGTTGCAAGAAGATGAGGACCGAAATCGGGACTACCCCATAGAAAATAAAAAAAGAGGACGCCGGAAAGCCAGCAGAAAAATATGATCGTGTTGTTGAGAGGAAGGAAATGGAGAAGGGTACATTCGTCACGTAACAGGAAGATGATTGTTCTACTTGCCGAACCAACGAATTTCCACATTTGTCTGTTGGTTTGTACAACACTTATAAATCAAGGTCACGCCATCCCATTTAAAGCCTTCTTTATTGTTGCTTTATTTAGTTTCTTTTGTTCGTGTGAAAGATTGCGGAGGAGCTCCATAGGAGACGTTGGACTATGTCGTTAACATTTAACTTTGGAAGATAAATATTGGAGGTATTTTTCATATACTTTATATCTAGGTATGTTTTATACTTGCCTCTACTTTAGTTCTAAAATATTTATGTTGTATTTTGTAGGACAAAGAAAGATTACAATAAATAAATGAAATAAATAGTTAATAAATAGAGTAAAACTATTTATTGATTATTTTTAATATAATTATTTCTTTTTTTTCTCTCGTAATTAATTTATTTGTTTTTTCAATGTAATGCGATTTAATTTAGTTTTAAATAATATTTATTATTACATATTTAAATGATATTTTGCTTTTTAGGGGATACAATATTGTAAGATATTTTATTGTATTGTTTTCAATATAAAATATATGTATTTTGGATTTTAAAATTTAAAGGGAAAAAGGTAGAGAGAGAGTGGAGGTATAGGAAAAGAGACGGAGGGAGGGAAAGACGAATAGAGGTAGAGAGATAGTGAGAGAAAATGGTGAAGTAGAGAGCAGGGGAAGGAGAGAGTGGGAGAGAGGGGGATGGTGAGGGAGTGGTAAAGAAGAAAGTGAAGGAGGGAGGGAAGAGAGAGGGATAGATGGAGGAAGAGTGGGAGTGGGAGTGAGGGTAGGAGAGAGAGGTAGGGAGGGAGGGAGAGTCGGGGAGGATGAGGGAGAGAGGGGGAGGGGGGAAGGAGGAGATGGGAGAGGGAGGGAGAGACAGGGGAGAGAGGGAGAGAGAGGGAGGGGAAGGGAGATATGGGGGAGCAAGAGGGAGCGAGAGAGAAAGGGGGGAGAAGGGAGAGAGGGGTGATAGGGGAGGAGAGAGAGAGAGATGTGGGGACAAGGGAGAGAGGGGGGAGAGTGGGGAGAGAGAGAGAGAGAAAGAGAGAGAGAGAAGGGGGGGGAGAAGGTGTGGGAGAGAGAAGGGGGGAGATGGGAGGGCAATGAATTTGAATAGATATGCATGTTATCATTGATAACTATTTAGTAGATTGATAACAAGTTTATCTTTGGTTTGATCATGATTGTATTATGAGAACTATTTCTTTAATGCAATTATACCACTTATTTTGAATTCATTTTATTTGAATTTAAAGGTATGTGTAGCAAGATAACTACTTATCGATAGTTGAATTTATATATTTGTTCAAATTAGTACCAAGTACTGGAGCTATTTCCTTGGCTTATTATCTTGATTTTTATTCTAAATTCAAGTTGGTCGAAAGTTCAATATTTTTTCTCTAGATTGAGAGGAGGACTAATCCTTCATTTAATAGAGTTAGATTTAATCTATCCTTTTGAATGCTTTCATGATAGATTATATTGTATTTGCATTTAGATTTACATTTAGATTTAGTTCTAATCTTTTAGAAGTTTCCTTATGTAGGAGAAACTACATTGGTGGATTAGTTGAGCCCTTATGTCAGCTTAAGAACTGATTCATTGCAAGAATGCTACAAGAGGGTAAGTTAGATTGACTTTTCTTGTTGATAAGTTATTAGAAACACCAAAAAATGGGAGGGAGAGGGTAATTTGACCAACTTGAACTAGTCAGAATCACCATTTCAAAAGGATAAAGGCTTTGTTGGGACCATGACTGGGTGATCTCTCCATTGTTGATTTCAGTCATTTTTTTCCATCAAAAGGCTTGAAGGCTAGGATTAAAAAACCCTAGCTCATGCAAGGAAGGGAAGAAAAGAAACATGTTGATAATGAGGATGATGAGTTCGCAGATGGATTTCAATGATTCCTGCAAGGAGGAAAATATCAGGAGGGAGTTGATAATTCTTTGAAAAGGTAAGTACTTGTATATTTATTCCTTGATTATTACTGTTTTACAATTAGTTAGCCTCTTACCTTTATTTCTTTTGTTGGGTTATAATTTTTCTTCCAGGGCCTCCTAGTGAGGATCAAAGGTATATCATGAAGGTTGACAAGGCTCTAGGAACAAATGGAAGCACTGGAAGAACGAGGCAAAATTTATGACAAGAGGGTTCTTCCAGGATCAATAATTTTTGTTCAAGAGAGAAATTGTACTAATCATACCTGATGACCAGAAGAGCTCCTAGATCAGAGGGAGCACGTAGGCCAACAAATTTAAGGAATTTTATGATGGAGGAAATTTTGTCGAAGACATGTCATTGGTGACTTCCAAGTGAATCTCAAGATGAAGTATGTGGAAGATGGAAGCAAAGAGAAGTACAAAGAAATACTCATGAGGATTATCCAAGAAAGAGGGAGAGGACTATGTGGAGACTCCCATTTCCAGGTACACTTATGTTACAACTAATTTTTTCATGCTTCTATTATGTTTTCAAAATTACATCAAGTGGATGTGGAGAACTCTTTCCTCAATGAAGTATTTGAGGAAGAAGAAGTGCACATAGAGCTACGCCAAGGATTTGAGGTACATGAGAGGGAATATCATGTTTACAAAGTAACTAAGGTTTTGTACAGACCACAGACACATTTTTGGTTATATGGATATCAAATATCCTAGTAGACCTCTTTACCATATGACTTGTCTCTGACGGGAGTGAAAGGACTCACGTGAGAGAGGGAGTAGCAGTGGTAAGAGGATTTTCCTTCATGACCTAGGTTTGACCTGGGTTTGATTAATAGTTAGTTCTAATTTATTTTTACTTGAAAGATGATATTAGTATCTCTTTTTGAATTGAACAATTTTTCTAAGAAAAGGTTTCTAGTTTTTCCCTAGTTAGGGTTTTCCCAAGGTAAAAATTTGTGTCTCTTTTGTTTGGTTGTCTCTTCTTGATCCTACTCTCATTATTTTTTTATTGTTGATATTTCCTATGTATAATTGCTGAATGATGAATGTGATATAAGATGATCTAGTTAATGAATCATTGGAAAGCCATTACTATTATAGAAATCATGAAAATTCAACAAAGTGGAGCACAAAATCCAGCTATTTTAGACTATCCAATGCCAAACATTGGGTCGTACAAGTGGAATTTTATAGAGACAAACAAGGTGAAGAATAGTTGTAACAACTGTTGGAACATGGTGTTTCTCGACCAAGTACCTCACCATGTGGTTCACCCCTTATAATTGTGCCTAGGAAGGGTGCAACATGATGGATGTGCATTGGTTATAAGGTTTTATAAAAAAATATGCTCATGATAAAGTAACCCTTTCCTAAGAATCTAGGGAAATTAGCATTAGATAGATTCTTCTATAATTGATAACAATTTATGAAATTATTTTACTATTTATCTTATCTTGACCTTCTTCTTATTATGAGTGTATGTGTTTACTTCATCAAACTTCTGTTGAAAATAATACTGAGAGGGGGGGTGAATCAGTATTATCTAGTTCTTTTAACAAATATTCCTTATTTACACTTTGAATTAATTTTGCATATCAGTACCATAAAATAACGAGCAAGAAAAACCGACAGTCGCATCAAAGAACACTAGATATAAGGTGGAAACCTAATGTGGGTGAAAACCACCTGCTGCAATATGTCTCTATCTTCTTTCAAATTAGAAACTCCTTTTACAATGGTCTTGTACTGGTGCAGTCCTTTACCATTACGCAAGCTGCAACCTGCAGAGAGCTACAACTCTCTCTCGTTTTCCAGTCTCTCCTGGAAGGGAGCTACAACCCCCTACTTCTTTTCTTTCAAGGACCACTTTTCATAAATTTTCAAACTGGATCCATAAACATCAAATGATCATCAAGTACCAGTAAGTCACCCAGATAACCAGATCCACAATAACAGTAAACTAAACCCAGAACACCTTATCAACAAAAAAACCAGTCAACAAAAGATCTTAAGACAGATACGCAATTTCCTTTTCTCTGGCCTTCATCGCTACGCACTTCACCTTCTGTGGCACCGCGCACCTCCACAGCTGCACCTTCTGTGGCGCCTCCATGGCGTCTCTGCACTGCGCCTTCTGTGGCGCCTCCATGGCGTCTCTGCACTGCGCCTTCTGTGGCGCCTCCATGGCGTCTCTGCACTGCGCCTTCTGTGGCGCCTCCGCACTGCGCCTTCTGTGGCGCCTCTGTGGCATCTCCGCACTGCACCTTTTGTGGCGCCTCTATGGCGTCTCCGCACTGTGCCTTCTGTGGCACCTCTGTGGCATCTCCGCACTACACCTTCTGTGGCGCCTCTGTGGCGTCTCCACACTGCGCCTTCTGTGGCGCCTCTATGGCGTCTCTGCACTGCGCCTTCCGTGGCGCCTTCGCACTGCACCTTCTATGGCGCCTCCGCACTGTGCCTTCTATGGCGCCTCTATGGCGTCTCTGCACTGTGCCTTCTGTGGCGCCGCTGTGGCGTCTCCGCGCTGCGCCTTCTGTGGCGCCTCCACACTGCGCCTTCTGTGGTGCCTCTGTGGCGTCTCTGCACTCCACCTTCTGTGGCGTCTCAGCACTGCGCCTTCTATGGCGCCTCCGCACTTCCGCAGCTGCAGCGCTCGAGAGATCACGCTTCACAGATTCGCTTTCCACTTCACTTTCATATAGATCGAGCTTTTGAAACGATAACCTAATATTTCAGATCTTAAGATATTCAACCCAAAAGCATACCTAAGCCAAATGATCTCCTTTGCTTTATATAGGCAAGCTCTTCCTCAAATCATGGATCACGGGGCTCAATAATAATAATAATATAAAACAATAACACGGTCCAAAACCATAATAACACAACACTGTCGGCTAAATAACAAGGGTTAAACATAAGGAACCCAACGTGTGCGCACTTTACTGCCTTGAAGTGTGTGCACTCGGGGTACGCACCTCATGAATGGGTAAAATAGCAAGGGTTAAACATAAGGAACCCCACGTGTGCGCGCTTTACTACCTTGAAGTGTGTGCACTGGGGGTACGCACCTCATGAATGGGTAACCTGCGTGTCTGGATGCGGTCCCTGCACGGCGTACCTGCGGGTACGCATCTTCTGAAGTGTTCTCCTGCGTACTTCTTAATTCTCATCATATTGAGAGCCATTCCATGGGTGTTGCCATCAAGTACAACATTTGTAACATATAACCATACCAGAAACATGATGCCAACAATCTCCCCCTTTGGACTTGTTGGCAACCTCAAAAAATTCAGTGACATTCTCCCCCTTTGACATCAAGGGCAAAGCGTTATGCTCCCCCTAAGAACATGCTCCCCCTGAATATGAACCATATCTGCAAAGAAGAACCATAATCCACCAGACACCATTAATAACCAAGAAAGAGATAGAGACATATTGCAGCTATATTCAGACCAGCTCCCATGATCTCCTTTTGTACATCCTCCATAATGCCAACAATGCATTATATGCTCCCCCTGAACTTGTGCCACAACCCAGCACATGTACGCATATACCCCAGATGAATCATGCGTACAACCAAAAATCAGAAGAGTCTCAACAATAATATGATGCATCAACAACCCCCAACTTTTTCCCGAGGTATTCAAAAGTCTCCCTGGGCAATGGTTTGGTGATAATACCAGCAACTTGTTCCTTTGAAGGAACATACTCCAACTTGACCTTTTGTTCAAGCACTTGTTCCCGGAGAAAACGATACTTGATTGGTATGTGCTTGGTTTTTGAATGCATGACAGGATTCTTTGAGATGCTGATTGCACTTGTGCTATCGCATAAGATAGAGATAGGTGGTGTACAAGTGATTTGAAAATCTTGCAAGGTCTGCATCATTCAATGGAGTTGAGTGCAGCAAGATGCAGCAGCAACATATTCCACTTCAGCTGTAGATAAGGCAATCGAACTATGTTTCTTGCTGAACCAAGATACTAATCTGGAACCCATAAAGAACGCACCACCACTTGTGTTGTTCCTGTCATCCACGCTTCCGGCCCAATCTGCATCTGTATAAGCATGAAGTGTGAGATCTGTATCTCTAGGATACCATAAGCCATAATTTTGTGTCCCTTGAAGATATTTGAAAATTCTCTTTACTGCCTGAAGATGAGTCTCCTTTGGATTTGCCTGAAATCTACCAACTATTCCTAGTGCATGCATGATGTCCAATCGGGTACCTGTCAAATAAAGTAGACTTCCGATCATAGATCTGTAGGTTGGTTGATGTACTGCTGCAGATTCATCAT
>APFE030416642.1:0-19853 GCA_000404065.3 Pinus taeda
TTGTGACTGGGCATGTGAATGATAAGAGTGAGGAGTGGGCTGAGTAGGATACTAAGGTGGATAAGACCAAGGAGGAGACATGGACCAAGAAGGATGAGCAGGGGGACCCCAGGAAGGCATAGGGATCGACTGGTTGGGGTTGTAATAGGCTTGTTGTGCCCCTTGCATCCCTTGCTGATACGGTCTAGATCCTTGTGGCCTCCTTTGGTTAAGGTAGTAGAGAGGCTCAGTGGGGGCTTCTGTCCCTTGGTACATGGCTTTGAACCCAGGTAAGGTGGGACACTGATTGGTAGAATGGTCCTCCTCACAAACAAAACACACTTTGACCGAATGCAGTGGGCATTCGTTTTTAGGATGTCTTCTTGTGCACCTAGGGCAGAAGACAGCCAAGGCTCTCTTAGCTTCTTCTTTCTTCTGCTGAATCCTGAATGTATCCAGCTGCATGGCAATGGTCTGCCTCACATCGCTCTTAAGATCTTCTAATTGGTTTGCTAACTCATGTTTGGAGAAATGGATACCAACTGAGGTGAGGTTTCCCCTACCTCGTTTCCTAGCTGCCCTGGAGTGGTTTCTAAACACGGTTTTGATGTCCTCATAAGGCAGTTGGTAGATATCCCCCCCCAGCTAACATGTGAAGGGTGTCTAATAGATCTTCAGGTACCCCTCGGAGCAGAACCAACTTAAGGGATTCGGGGTCAAGTGTGCACCTGGCCCTCTTATAACTAAGTTGGAACCTTTCCTCATAGTCCTCTAGAGACTCATCACTTCCCATGGTCATCCGAAATATCTCCCCTTTTGTTTCCTTGGACCTACAATAATCCCGGTACTTGTTGTTAAAGGCTTGCTGCATCTGAGCCCATGTGGTGATACTATTCCCAGGTAAACCCATGAACCAGCGTAGTGCTGCATCCTTGAGGGTGGAAGGGAAAAGTTTTAGCTTTTGTTCATCCTCAGTATAGTCATAGGTTCTACAGAGGACAGCAAATTCGAATAGGAAGGTATCAAGATCTTCGGAAGTCAACCCATGGAAATGGGGTAAAGCAAAGGGGCTAATGTTCTTCATTTCCATTTCACCATTGGTCTCTCAGATAGGGAAGGCACCTTCTATCCTCTCGTTTCCTCCTTGATTATGAGCCATAGTTTCAGGTGGAGTGGTCTCTAACTCTTCTTCTTCTATAGGGCTTTGGTATGCCTCGTGGTGTTCACCTATAGTTTCCTCTGAGTCACTGTTGTCACCGAAGAGTGAAGGGTGACTGAGTGAGGTGGTGGGGGTGTTAGGTAGGAATTTTCCTGATCTATCTCTATTCCTACGAGGCATGAAGCAAAAGGACTTCTTTTTTATTGCTTGAGTGTTTCTTTTCCTGTGCTCCTGCAAAATGAAACAAATTGATTGCAAACTTGAAATTCTAGTCTACACTTGCAGAATTGAAAGTTTAATCTATGAAAGCAGGAAAGCTAATCTATGAAAGCAAGAAAGGCTAATCTACTTTTGCATGAATGAAATTGCATAATGGAAATGAAATAAACTACTTAGAAGAAAGTGAGAGTAAGAAATTAGAAGAAAAGCAAAAATTTCTAATACTCTGACGCTTCCCCGGCAACGACGCCAAAAAGATGGTGAGCTCCAGTATTGTAGCAATAATGCTACAACTCCTGCGGCTTCCTGTCTCTCATTTTATCAACCCGGTTGTTCGTACAAACTTGGAAGCGACGATGCTATATGCACAAGTACTAGAGCTCTTGTCGCAGCTGTCACTTGGTCAGCTGGCACAAGTCCGCTAGGGATCAAGCCAACTTCTATGGGCTCACAGAAGAAGCTTTATCAATGATGGATGAAAGCTAGCTCAAAGGAGACTAAGCTATTTGACAAAAATGAACTAAAAGTAAATCAAAGCATGTAAACCTAGGAAACCCTAATTTAACTAGTCTAATCTCTATAAAGCAATGAAGATGAGTAATACTTGTACCAATGATGCTACTACCTCTAATGAGTGGAAATGCATGGATCTAAACTGCTTACATTATAAAAGACATGTTTTTGTACTTTTCATTAAGTAGGTGAAATATTTGTGATTTTATGCTTATTAGGGTTTGATTGCAGTTTGAATGAAGAAGGGAGGAAAGCGTGGGACTGGTTGGGGAGGCTAGGTGAGGTCCCTATGGACCCTTGGCATTCATCCACAGAGGTTTTCCACGTTCAGAAGCTTGGCAACCGCGTGAATGACCTCCTACAGGATGTCTACAGGGGATTCTACAGGAAACTCAGGGTTTTCTACAGGATGTCTCTAAACTGCTACAGGATGATCTACCGCGAAGGATTTAAGTGATGGAAAAGTGATGGAAGGGTAGGAAGGGATGTGTGAGGTAGGGATCGGGCTGGTGATGGCTCGGAAGTGGAAGGATGAGATGGGAAACAGGTGTAGGGAGTGTGTTGAAGTGATGCCTGTGAAGGGTCAAGGAATGAAGCTACGTGAGGAATGGGAGATGTTTAGGAAAGGACAGAACACAGTGTAGGTCAAGGAAACGTAGTTGCATGTAGGATCACAGTGGAAAGGATGGTAATGAAACGAGAGGGAGAAGAGTGTAAATGAAACAAATGATCAAAACTGCTTATCCAACCGGGAATGCATCAACCTACACAAAGTGTGCCATGATTTCATTGAACAGTAATCCAAAACGCAAAGAGAAATATGTATGGGGCTGTGATGAAGAGATGTGTGATACGTGTAAATGACAAGGAAGCATCTAAATCCAAATCATAACTGTATCAACCAAGGTAATGCGTGTTTTTGGTGGTCTGCTATGGACTGCACCCCAATCTTCAAACGAGATGGCAGTGAGCCTTAACAACCGTTTTTTCTGGAGATCCAATGGATGTTATATATCCTCTGCTACACTAAGCAAGTGGAATTAATTGTACCATGAGCAAAATCTATCTAACTCATAAGAAAATCAAATTATCAGACTGTCATTCGAATTGCATGTGTAAACGAAACTTAAAGTGCTGGAAATGAAATGGAAACAACACTACAACAGAGGAGATCTATGGCTCTCAGGTTGGGCCCTAACCTGAGAGCTATAGTCTCCTAATAAAACTCAGGAATAGATCACAAACTGTCTTCTTTATTCGTAATTCGAAGTCATGCCAAATTAGCTTACAGCAAAATAACGAAACTGGACTGCTTCAAAATTATAATGATAAACCGAGAGATTCAACAACCTATCTATGGCTAAGGCCTCCATATTTATACAAAAAAAATGATGATCCGCCAAGTAGCCTTGATTCTAGGAGCTCGGCTGTCCAACTGAAGTTTAACTGCGGATTTGTGAGGTAGTCAGAACTGTTGTTCTGGTAGAACAGTTTATGACTGCTGTTCCTGTAGGACAGCTGGCTACTTCTGGAGCTCGGAGGGGAGATTGATTTTAGCTCGGAGTTCTTGGTGGGAATCATGAGGAATGTCCCAATACCGTGGACATCTCTCCACAAAATCAGCAGTGCCACCTTATTGTCTCCTTATCCCTTTTGCGTTGTCTCTTGCTCCCTTTTTAATGCCAAAACCTGGAATCACAATGCATTAGTCACGTAGATAAAGTGTCTAACCTTCCTCCTATAAACAACATGAATAAACTAAGAAATGCATGCATAAGCAAATAAAGATGAATGGTTTGAGCAAGTAAAATAGGCCAAAATGAGCCCAAATTGTACCAAAATTTGGGCTCATCAGTACTCCTACTTTTGGCCTATGGTATCCCAGAAGCACAAATCTTACTTTGACAACATACACCAATGCTGATTTGGCTAGAAGCATATAAGACCAAAATCGTACTAATGGAAATGTATTCCTCATGGGAAATTGTCTTGTATCTTGGCTCAATAAAAAGAAATAATTTATATCTCTGTGCACAACTGAAGCTAAATACATAGATGTTGCAGATTGTTGTACGCAAATATTGTGGATGAAGGAAGCTCTAAAAGATGTCGATATAGAAACAAATCAACCAATCACTATATATTGTGACAACACCTGCACTATCAGTCTTTCAAAGAACCCAATAATGCATTTGAAGACAAAACATATCCCAATAAAATACTATTTCCTCCAAGAATAAGTTGTATAGAAAAATTTCAGACTGGAATATGTCAATACAAAGGAAAAAATTGCAGATCTTTTCACAAAATCCCTACCAAGATAAGCATTTGAATATCTTCGCCAAAATATGGGGGTAATTTCTCTTGCATCACAGTAAGAAAACACATTGATAGGGGGGGGGGGGGGGGGGAGCACCATGAAATGGGGAGAAGCATAATATGAATAAGTTGCCATTAATGTCAAAGGGGGATAGTGCATCGAAAGAGGAAGAGTATAGCCATCAATGAAAAAGGGGGAGATTGTTAAGAGTTGTCATTAATGTCAATCTATCCCTATCCCTAACCCTAATCCTAATCCTTTCTTGGTCCTAACCTTTCATCGTAATCATTTCATGAAACCCTAACCCTAAGTCCACACCTCAAACCCTAACTTTAATCCTTGTCCTAATTCCTTATATATATTAAAAACCCTATCTATATCAAAATTATTAATCCTTATTTCCTAATTTATTCATACATTAAAAACCTTCTTAATCCTTATTTCCTAACTTATTCATATATTAAAAACCCTAACTATATCTAACTTTCCTAATCCTTACTTCCTAACTTATTCCTCATCAAAATTACCCTATATTAAAAATACCCTAATCACCATCATAAGAAATCATATATATTATTTACCTTTCTTAATTTTCCTTATCCTTTTCATTAATCTTACTGCCGGCTGCACTTCTTCATGTCGACTCCCCCATGGGTCGATTATACTTTTGTTGAAACACATATAAATATAGCTCAACTCTCTTATTTTGGTGTTGATTTTGATCAAGTAGGATAATGAAGTGGTTCACAACTCGCGAACTTGAAGATAAGGTCGAGGTGGTGGCAGTGTAAACTTTTGGAGCAATGTGTTTTGGTTTCTTCACATTGCACAGTCTTGGATCATAGGAAAAATAGTCTCAGACCATAGTGATGCTCTCTAATACTCTCAGATCAATGATACTCTCCCTCCACACAAACTTATAATAGGCTCCACACAAACCTGTGATAGTTTCAGACTTGTAATTCTTTCTATCTACTCGAACTAGTTATGCTATGTTTCTCTCTTCTTGTGAGGTTGTGATGATCTTGGACCTGTAATAACAATTCAGTGGATTTGTATGGGTTAAATACAACTCAAAATTTTGATTTGTGGAACACAAACACTCGTTTTTTTTGGAATGCAGTCACCTTTTTTGTGGGTTACATACAACAACACTTGATCTGTGTGGAACACATACACTTTTTTTGTACATACAACGCAGTGATATTACATCAATCACTATTCAACGATTTGGAATTATGTGAAGCTGTAGTTCGAAACTTTTTTTGGAGCATCTTTTTGGCATTGAAGGTTGGACATTGGATCTCCTGTTAAGAACCTAAGACATTGAAGATCAGACACCTGTTGAAGCAACCTCAAGTATCACAAACATTGCAAGATGATGAGGAATGTCCAATGAAGATGAATTGAAGCATTCATACATAATGGTAACACTGTAATACTTGGTAACCTTTTATTCTAGGGTTGAATCCCTGCAAGTTCTCTCTCTGATGAATATGATTGGAGTCCTTAGGGTTGGAGCCCTAGAACTATTTCAAAAACTAGGATTGGTGTCCTTAGGGTTGGAACCCTAAATTTATTTTACAAGTTGGAGCTTGTAACCATTGTAAGGAGGATTGGTGTTCTCATCTATTTTTCAATAAAGTTATTTTTATTTACTTACTCGCTCTAATTGTGAAAAATATTAACTGGAATTAATAATGTCAATTAAATGAAACACTGATTCACCCCCTCTAAGTATTTCAACAATCCCCACTTTGCTTCTCACCTTTGGTCTCTTTCTGAAAATGCTATTGCAGGACATCTTCTTGCCATTTTCCAGACGACCAATCTTCCTGGAAAGCTGCAACTGGGTCTTCACCATTTGAATTTTAAATATCATAGATTGGGGAATCTACTGAGGAACCTAAACCCTGATCTGAAAAATGAACATCATAAACAAGAGCATGATTGAAATTGACAAAATAAGACTTGGAAGAATTATTTTGAAGTTGAATTTCTCCTTCTTTCACAAGGACATATGAGTTATGAAAGTTGTATTTGTCTTGAAAAGACTCAAGGGGCTAGTCCACACATTCACCATACTCCATTATATTTTTGAAGAACAAATTTTACATTTTCTTGATCAAAGAGTGGTTATCGATGTAAATCTAAAACTTTATCATGTTTAGTGTTCCCTTGATAAGCTTAAGCATGGTCAACAAATATTTTGTTTGCGGAATTGTTAAAGAACCATTTTCTTTTAATTATCCAACATCATTTACAGAAAAACATTGCTTCTTACATTGAAATACCTCTTTGCCAATAAAAATTCTATGACCCCCTTGAATGGTTGATACATTATCAACATTCACCATAAATTCTTGAAGTTATTTCTCATTAGTTTCCTCAAAAAGATCATCATAAACCTTAAATTTGTCTTGAAAATCATAATACTCACAATAATCTTCAAAAAGAAACTCTTGTGAATATAAAGTTTTGCAAAAAGAATTAAACACTGGATGGACATATTTCAAAGAGGAAATTCTTGAATAAGTTAAAGACCTATAGCAAACCCTAGTTCCCTGGTCCAAAGAAAAAATAAACAAATTCATTTTCATATCTTCATAAACAATACTCTGCTACTCCATGCATTCATGAACATATTTAAGGTGTTGGGCCGGGCTCTCATTTGCACCTCCACTGAATCTAGGAAAATAGGTATTCCATTCATGAAATGGAGGTACATGATGAGGATAGCTAATAACAAAAGAAAAATCTAGTCGGGAAATTTTTTTAGCCAAGAATGCACAAAGAGCCATTTTGAAAAATCCCTACTGGGCACTGCTTCATGGCTGTGAATAAGGAGAACTCTAACAACAAGGCTAAATGTTCAATGGGGAAAGGAATTTATAAACAATAGGATCCATATCAAGGTAAATTTGTGTCGAGTGTAGAGTTGTAATCCTCCATATGTCAACTTTTGTATCATTTGTTGACATGTACCAATATTCAAATGATTTTCCAATTCAATGTGCAACATGCAACATGTTACAAATTTATGCTTATTTTATAATAACTCTAGTACTGTTCAAAATTAAATCCAGATTATACCGACATTTGCAAACCTGGCACCAGTTAGATAATTAAAAAGGCTCTCTCATTTTTATGGGCATCATTAATCAACTCTCATAATTTCATTTGAGCAAGCATGTGTTTATATGCATTTGCCAACTTAAATTTTTTTTTTCTTCACAATGATGATTGAGTGCAATGATGAGGGTTCTTCATCTTCATTGGAATTAAAATGTACAACCTCTTCTCAAAACAATCATAAAAGGCTATATTGTACCATACAACTTTATATTGGCATTCCCTTTCATGAGATATGTACCACATGTTCCCACAAGCAGTTTTTAAAGGGTTTGTATTGATGGGAGCTCGTCTCACGTATTGACACATTCGACACAAGTATATACATCTTCCTAGGTCATCAGCTTCTTGGGCACCAACTCAGCTTTAAAGCCTCATGGAATTTCAATGATGGCATTTCTTTATTTTCCATATTATAGGTCTGATCCCACATTGAGCAGCAAATAAAAATATAATTCTTTCATATGACTGACTACGCAAAACTTATTTTGATATTATAGTGTAAGCTTCTGGTGTTATTGTGATCCAAATGGATCCAAGAATGCTCTCTAAGTCTTCATAAACTCTTTAAAAATCATGCCAAAGAGCAAAACTTTTTAAAAGATCAAAGCTAATGAAAGAGGAAACACCCTTAGCAGGGCGGAGAAACACTATTGGGAGGCCCAAAACCTGTGAAAATAGAGAAAACAAAGTATCGATGATTTTAAGGCAACTTTGAATAAGAGCCATCAAATTTGGCCGATCAATGGTCCAAATCCGATCGGTGAATCGTTATCAGCGGTGGCTATCGAACTTATCGGCAGTATCCACATGACGGTTGTGATTGCGACCAGTGCAGATCAATGAGGACCATCGATCAAGCACGTAGATCGACGACCCATGTTAATGCGCGCTATCGCAATTGAAAAATACAGAGGAGTGATTACAGTTGGAAGGGGTCATGTGCGATATGTGATATGACGTCGGAACATGGAGCAGGGCCAATATTAATACACCATGCGACAGTGGGACCCGATAGCATTATAAAGGGAATTTGATATAATTTCAAGTCTGTAACAGAGCCATTTTTAATGTATTTTCACGATTTTCATTGTATTTCCAAAAACACAAAGGGATGGAGCCTTTTGATATGCGATAGTGACTTGTGGGCAGACCCAATAGGGGAATGAATCATATTTAAGGACTTTTAAAGTCTGATATATTGAGTTTTTGCAGACTTTCTCTGTTAAAACACATTTTCCCCGTGTTTAACAGAGCACCGCTATTTTAGGAGTTTTAGAGGCCCGCAACAATATGGCGTTATAGAATGGGCGGCCACCTCCTCTCTAGGTGTTAAACAATGATTGTATCACACTAAGAGAGGGATTTGAAGTGGAAAAAGGCCAGGGAGACTGAGAGACAGGAACATGAAATGAACAGATAGCGCATCTTTGGCTATAAAGCCACACACACAGAGCATAGCAAAGGGGAGCAGTATTTCAGGAAAATGCCGAGACAGAGTTTGCATAGAGACAAAGAGCACTAAGGGAGTCTGTGTACTCGTAGAGAAACTTGAGATGATCAAGTAAAACTCTTGTTATTGTAATATGTTGTGTGTGCGGCTCAAATTGAGCTCACTGTTGTAAAAATAAATCTTCTTGAAGACATGATAGAGAGGCCACCATTGAAGGTTGGACTAGGAGATGTAGCCCAAGAGTATTGGGTGAGCTCCTCATTAAATTTGTTGTGTTATGTGTTTTATATTATGTTTTGTTTACTGCTTCATTGTCTGTGCATTTCACAATCTTATTGATCCATTCCATAAAATGACATAGACTAATCCATGCACATAAGTCTGTAATACCTTATTATTTTCTTAGATCTCATTATCAATTCAAGTGGTATCAAAGCTTTAGGTTGCTAAGGTTAGACAAGCTTGTGCTGGACTGTTTGTGAATGCTAACTAGGTCAAATCTTAAATTATGAGAAGGAGAACTGGTTGAAACTAACCTAGAAATTGGTAGAGTCTATCCTAAGAGGAAAATGACAAAATAAATTCCCTTGGAATCAGACTCTTAGTTCATGGACAATTTCATGACCATAAGAGCCATGGTAGAAGAAATGTATAGAGAATTTAAGAAAGATTGAAGTGAAGATTCTTCAACTTCCAAACAAGACAAAGGAATAGAAGAATCTCTTATAGATGGCCATTCTGAAGGTAAAGGGAAAGGAAAAAAGGCTCCTCTATCCACACCTCCTGATAGCCCTGAAAATACAAAGAAGAAGAAATCTTTGATTAAATTAGATGTTAAATTTGATTTTCCAATATATGATGGAGAGTTAAATGCAGAGAAGCTAGATAAATGGATTAGACAGATTGATGTGTATTGCAGGGTGCAAAGCATTGATTCAGATAGAAGTAAAATTCAACTGGCCAACCTACGCCTTGGAGGAACTGCCTTGGTATGGTGGGAAGCCAGGACACAAGCTGACTTGAAGAAGCATGGTAAAACTCTTTCTGTCTGGAGTGAATTTGTTTCTGCAATTAAAAAACAATTCTATCCACTAGCTTATACGTAGCAAGCTATGATGAGTTGGTGAACTCTTCGCCAATTAAAAGGGCAGAGTGTACAAAGCCACACCCAAGAATTTAGAAAAATAGCTTTGATTCTAGTCATTTCTTTAGACTCACCTGAAACTTTGCTGAAGTATATAGGTGGTCTACATAGTTATTTGAGGCACACCATTCTCATGTTTAACCCTACTAGCATAGATGAGGTATCTATTCAGGCTACCCATCTAGAGGCTAGAGGCAAGAATGTGAACCCAAAGATTGGGGGGTCATCGAAACCCACTGCAAGCAAGAACAAGGAAAAGGGGAAGCAAAAATGGAAAGAGAGGAAGGCAAATGCTGTACAAAAGGCCAAACCTTCATGCACTTACTGCTAGAAGGATGGACATGATGATGAACATTGCTGGTCTTTGCATCCGAAGCTGAAACCCAAGAAGTTTGATGACAGAAGAAGAAGGCTGCTGCTGCTATTCAGAGAGATTTTGGGTTAGACTCAGGTGAAGAAACAACCATCATAGCCATAGGTATATAAGGTAAATATTCTGAAGCACTACTAGTAATTCTACCCAAATTATTGATAGTGAAGAAAATGAGAGAAGAAGACATGAGCTTTTTCATATTAGAGTTATTTCCAAGAATTAAAAGATTGATACTTTATTTGATAGTGGCTCACAAGTAAACTTAATTTCTGAAGCAATTGTAAAGAAGCTGGGATCACTAACCACACCTCACAAGAAGCCATATCCATTGGGTTGGTTATGTGATAAAGCAAAGCTACAAGTGACTAGACAATGTAAACTTAGGTTTTCCATTGGTTCGACATTTGTAGATGAGGTTGAGTTAGATGTAATTCCCTTGGATATATGTGGAATTGTTTTAGGAAGTCCTTACTTGTATGATAGAAGAACCATTTTCTATAGAGTTGAAAATAAGTATCAACTTGTTAAATATGGAATAAAATATATTGTAAGGGCTCACAAACTCAAAAATAACTATACTCTCATAAACTCAAGGCAGATGAAAAGGATTGTAAATTCATGCAAACAATTTTTACTGATGGCTGTAAAGGAAAAGAAACCTGAAAAAACCAATGTAATTGAGGGTTGTGATGCTAAACAACAAGTTGATTTAGAAAAATTTGTTTCAGAATATGATATCTTATTTCAAGAACCTAAAGGTCTGCCACCAAAACGGAAAATTGTTCATGATATTAATTTGCAACAAGATGCTCCATTGCCTAACATCGGAATGTACAGGTTATCCACTTTAGAGAATGTAGGAATTAAGAAGTAGGTACATGAGCTACTCAAGAAAGGGTTCATAAGACCAAGCACATTGCCATGCGGATCCCCAATAGTGTTGGTGAGAAAGAAGGATGGTTCGTGGAGGATGTGCATTGATTACTGAGCACTGAATAAAATAACGATCAAGAATCGTTATGCCCTTCCTCGCATTAATGATCTATTGGATCAGCTGAAAGAGGTTGCTTACTTTTCCAAGTTGGACCTACGTAGTGGTTACCATCAGGTTAGAGTAGTAGAGCAAGATGCATGGAAGACTGCATTCAAAACAAAGCAAAGGTTGTATGAATGGCTAGTTATGCCTTTTGGTTTAAATAATGCTCCTGCCACTTTCATGAGAGTAATGAATGATGTACTCAGGCCTTTTATTGATGATTTTGTAATTTTATATCTAGATGACATTCTTGTATTCAGTAAAACATGGGAAGAACATTTAAAGCATGTAAAGCAGACTCCAGATGTTTTGAAGCAAGAAAATCTCTTTGTTAAATTACCAAAATGTGAATTTGGTAAAACATATTTGAATTATTTGGGTCATATTGTAGGGGGTGGTGAACTGAAGATAGATCCCTCTAAGGTTGCAGTCATTGTAAATTGGCCTAAACCCAAGTCTGCTACAGAAGTTAGAAGCTTCCTAGGGGCAACACAATATTGGAGAAAGTTTATTGCTAACTTTTCCTTAATTGCAGCTCCCTTACATGCTTTGACATGATTGAAAAAGGTGTTTCAATGGGAAGGCAAACAATAGAAAGCCTTCGACACCTTGAAAGAAAAAATTAGTACAACACCAATACTAACATTGCCAAATATTCAACAACCATTTGAGATCAAAACAAATGCCAGTGATTATGCCATGGGAGCAGTGTTGATTCAACATGGTAAACCCATATGCCACCATTCTGAGAATTTTATTTCTGCAGTAGTTAATTATCCTACATATGATAAAGAACTATATGCATTAGTTCAAAGTGTGAAAGAAGTGGAAACATTAATTAAAGGGAAAAGAAACCATAATACATACTGATCATCAGCCACTTCAGTACTTGCACTCACAAACTAAATTGCAGCAGTCAAGACACTATAGATGGATGGATTTCCTACATTTATTTCATTTAGTCATCAGATATAAAAAGGGCATACACAATAAAGTTGTAGATATGTTGTCTAGAACAATCATAAATGCATTTAATATACTTAAGCATAAATTAGTAATGCATGAAAGCTACATTGAACAATATGCTCAAGATATAGATTTTAAAGATGTCTATGCAACTTTAAGTAATGGCAAAAAGGTAAAAGAATTGGATTACTATATTAAGGACTGACTCTTATATCATTTGGGAAAGCTATGCATTCCACAAACAGAGAGAATTAACATAATTAGGGAGGCACATACTTCCCTGATATCAAGTCATTTTGGTGTAAGCAAAATAGTTGCATAGCTGCAAAGATACTGCTATTGGCAAAAAAATGAATGAAGCAGTTTCTAGATATGTAAGAGGGTGTAGCATATGTGCTAAAACCAAGCCCATTAATAGAAAAATAGGATTATACACTCCACTACCAGTCCCTTCCTGCCCTTGGGAAAGTGTTTCCATGGACTTTGTTGGGGGATTGCCAAAATCTAGAAAGGGACATGACTATTTATATGTTATTGTGGACAGGTTCAACAAAATGTGTATTTTAATATCTTGTAATAAGTAGAATACAACTGAACAAACAATGAAATTGTTCTTTCAACATGTCTGGGTGCATTTTGGGGTACTCACTTCCATAGTATCTGATTGAGACTCTTGATTTGTTGGGAAGTTTTGGTTAAGTCTTTGGGAATTAATGGACACCAGACTAAAGAAAAGCATAGCCTTTCATCCATAGACAGATGGACAAATAGACATAGTCAACAGGACAGTGATCTAGTTGCTCAAGGTTTATTGCAACAAGCATCCCAAGCTTTGGGATGAACACTTATGTTATGTGCAACATGATTACAAGTGTGCTAAACATTCTTCTACACAGAGATCTCCCTTTGAGACCTATTTTGGTTTCATACCAAGGTCTCCCTTGGATTTTGTCTTTGAAAAAGACATAGCAGTTGCTAGACATAGTGATGTCGATAAAGCAACAAGATTCATTGAACAGATCCAATAAATTCACCAGGCAGGGTAGGAACAGCTGGAAAAGATCCAAGCCAAATACAAGGCAAGGCATGATAAACACCAGGTGGAGCACAACTTCCAATTTGGCGATCAAGTTTGGCTGTATATTAGCAAGGATAGAATGCAAGGTGAGGGAAAGAAGCTGAAGCCAATAAGGTATGGGCCTTTTACGGTACTTAAGAAAATTGGCGAGAATGGTTTCTGCCTTGATCTACCAGCATACATGCACATCTATTCAGTAGTAAATTCAGAAAATATAAGACTGTTTGAACCTTCTTTAATTGAAGATCCTGAAGAGTAAAGTCAATTGACTTTCATCGATGATTTGTTTCCTGAATACCTCAATGAGCTACAACAAGATATAGTTCTGGACAGGATGGTGAGGACTACGTGTAGAGAAGATGTGGAGTACCTTAGAATTGGACTCAAAGGTTCAAAACCTAGCAGTGCCAAATGGATAGAGATTGGGCAAGTAAGGTAGTTGTATCCTCACTTAAGCGATGCTTGAAAACCAAATTTTGGTGATCTAAAATCCTTTTTCAGTGGGAAGGTGTGATCCAAATGGATTCGAGAACGCTTTCTAAGTCTTCATAAACTCTTTAAAAATCATGCCAAAGAGCAAAATATTTTAAAATATCAAAGTTAATGCAAGAGGAAACACCCTTAGCAGGGCAGAGAAACATTATTGGGAGGCCCAAAACCGGTGAAAATAGAGAAAACAAAGTATCAACAGTTTTAAGGCAATATTGAATCAGAGCAGTCGGATCTGGTTGATCAACGGTTTAGATCTGATCGGCAAATCGCTATCGACACTTATTGGTGGAATCCACATGATGGTTGCGATTGCGATCAGCGTGGATCAACGAGGACCGTCAATCAAGCGCGCAAATCGATGACCCATGTTAATGCATGCTATCACAATAAACAAATACAGAGGAATGATTACAATTAGTGGGGGTCATGTGAAATATGCGATATTGCGTTAGAACATGGAGCGAGGCCAATATCAATACACCATGCAACAATCGGACCCGATAGCATTATAAAGGAAATTTGATATAATTTCAAGTCTGTAATAGAGTCATTTTTAATGTATTTTCGCGATTTTCATTGTATTTCCAAAAACACAAAGGGACCAAGCCTTCAAATATGCAATAGCGACTTTTGGGTGGACCTGATAGGGGAATGAATCATATTTAAGGACTTTTAAAGTCTGATATATTGATTTTTGGTGGACTTTCTTTGTTAAAACACATTTTCGCCGTGTTTAATAGAGTGCGGTTATTTCAAGAGTTTTAGAGGCCTGTGACACTATGGTGTTACAGAATGGGTGGCCACCTCCTCTCTAGGCGTTAAACAATGATTGTATCATGTTGAGAGAGGGATTCAAAGTGGAAAAAGGCTGGGAAGACGGAGAGACAGGAACATGAAATGAACAAGCAACACATTTTTGGCTATAAAGCCACAGACGGAGAGCACAACAGAGGGGAGTAGTATTTCAGGCAAATGCCGAGATAGAGTTTGCACAGAGATAAAGAGCGCTAAGGGAGTTTGTTTACTCATAGAGAAACTTGAGAGGATCAAGTAAAGCTCTTGTTATTGTAATCTGTTGTGTGTGAGGCTCAAATTGAGCTCACTATTGTAAAAAGAACTCTACTTGAAGACATAATAGAGAGGCCACCACTGAAGGCTAGACCAGGAGATGTAGCCCAGGAGTATTGGGTGAACTCCTCATTAAATTTCCAGTGTTATGTGTTGTCTATTATGTTTTGTTTACTGCTTCATTGTCTGTGCATTTCACAATCTTATCAATCCATTGCATAAAATGACATAGACTAATCCATGCACATAAGTCTGTAATACCTTATTATTGTCTTAGATCTCATTATCAGATCATATTGTGAGATTTTTCCCTTGGATGTACTTTGTAGTTTATAATGCAGTTCCAAGATAATGCAATAACAATTATCGAGGGAATCATTGGTCACATTTTTCTCCCTTTAAAATGTGAATACATCTATCCCATATTGATTAAATAACACACATAATAAGCACTTATATGCCTCCATAGTTTAACCAGTTATTAACATGTTGTGCCAGAGGTTCAAATTCTTCGTGGCATCTCCTCTTGGTTCGAAAAATATATGTCGAGCCTCTTTGAGACTCAATCTCAACTTGATAAATGATAAAATCCTACAAAATGACTTTTGAGCCTCTTTGAGACTCAATCTCAACTTGATAAATGATAAACTCCTACACAACAACTTTCGAGTGCTCCAAAAGAAAAACTTGGCAGAAATTGTTTCTCTCCCTCGAAGAATTTAGCTACAATCAACTTCAATGTTTCTCTCCCTCGAAGAATTTAGTCAATCAACTGTATATTTCCAAGTTGAGTTCAAAAATATATCTTCATAATTTCTTGAAATTCAATCGGAGTGTCCAAGGATTTTCTTTTCCACTTTCCAAAACTTCTTCTAGCTTCACAATATATATTTTCTTTTCCAAACTTCAGAAATCGATTCATCATGCCATGATTCATTATATCTTCATAATTTCTTGAAATTCAATCGGTGTGTCCAAGGATTTGCTTTTCCACTTTCCAACACTTCTTTAATAGCTTCACAATATATATTTTCTTTTCCAAACTTCAGAAATCAATTCATCAGCCATGATTCGTTATTTTGAACTTCAAAAGCTATTTCCCTCTTAGATCATCAAAGGCTCATTTTCTGTCAATAGTAGACCGTAAGCATATAAAACCAAAACCAAAATAAAAAATCATATCTTGGAACACTTCTGAAGTAGAGGTTTGGATCAACACATCATCTTGGCTTCGCCAGATAACTGTCAATGAGGAAACATCAAGACCGAGGAGCTTGCTTCATACAATGCTCTCTACAAACTTAAAACTTTACCAAACCAATATGTTCAGCATTACATAAATCAATATTATACAATCAAATCAACTAAGTCAACTTATCAAAGTTCAGATGCCATATCATAACTAATATCAAAATCATCAATATCATAGTATCAAATTCTTTAGACCATGTGACATGTAGAGCTCTCATCAATCCATGACTTTATCTATTATCATGCCAACAAGTTGTCATTTAATTATCAAACCAAGCTTCATCAAGTCATCCTCATGATCATAATATAAGTCACTATATGCAATTGAATATACTAAGAATAGGTTCCATCCATTTATTGTGAGATTACTTCACACTAAATCACAACTATCAATACTTCAATCATTGTGCTAAGAACAAGGAAGCCAATATAAAACCATTATTGATAACCAATATTAGTCACTAAAAGTCACTATGCCCATATAACATTGTTATCAACACAAATCATTAGTTTTCAAATCAAATCATTATTCATCTAGTCAAATCCCAAATTTGCTATCATAGTGAGATCTATAGTCTAGAACATATCTCAATCATCAAGTCAAATTTCTAAGTCATTATCATGTCAAAACTCCAAACAAAACTCATATATATAAATCAACCAAATCTAGTTAAACTCTTGCAACAAAAACTTTAATGGTTAAATGATAATGACATATCTATATGCATATCCTGGTCACCTGCAAACACAAGTTTAGTCAATATATTCACATTATAGTAAACATTCAAACTTCCCTACTCATAGAACTTTTTGTTGTCTACTCCATGTTTGTACGACTGAAATCCTTTAGGTGTACTTATGATTTTATCCACAAAACTTCATTTTTGTGTCTTGTAGGCATAACCTTATACATAGGCCTTCTTCTATGCGGTTGGGGGACTACAGTCACACCCTTGAACCTACTTCTGTGTGGCTGAGAGGCTACAATTGCACCTGTAAGCTTGCTTTCATACGAGTGAGGCTTAGAGCAAGGGAAAACTCTCTCTTCTCATACCAGAAATTTGCTGCAGATCAATAATGTTATATATTTGTCTATTCATGTCCATAAATATTATTTCAACAATAAAAAATATACATATAATTCTATTGGTAATAGGAGAAAGGATCTTATGGAGAGATTCTCACTCTGAATGGGAACCCACTTTAGTAATCTTTATTCAAGTCATCAACCTATCTATAATACTATCATGCATCAACAAATTTGTTAGATCATAAAGTCATACTATATCACATATTCATCATGGTTATATCATGTCATCATCAACTACTTCATCATGACATCAATCTATCATCAAGGGTTAGTGTCAAATAACTAATAGGAGTAAACTTCAAGAATCATGATCATAGCATTAATTCTTTGTCACTTAAATCAATCCATCAAGTTAGGGAATTCACTTTTACCATATGCCATAATTACTAAACACATCAAAACTTAACCATGGTCAACAAAAAATCCTAAATATCAATCTCATTATTATACTTCTATCATCATGGCTACCATGCTTTTCATAAACATCATCAATAGTATCAAGTTACTTTCTACTAGAATCAAGATGCTAACCTTATTTATGGAATCAAGATATCCAAAATGATAGGTGTTAATCAAATATATCAAAGATCGACCTTAAGTAGCTTCATAGAATCAAGAAATTCATAATATTTAAGAAGTAAGATGTGTGTTCAATACCAAGTGCACCATTTCATCATAGGAACCATGAATCAAAATCACTTTCATATGCATGCATGAGCTATTTGAGAAGGAGACATTATCATCATACCTTAAGACTTACCTTGCCGTCAATGTTGCAGCTGAAACATAACATTGAAACAATATACCTTGCATACCTTGTGTTATTCAAATACCTATGCACCTTCTTATTTTACATAGGTAGCTTGTAGTGCTTTGTCACCTTTTCATCAGATGCCTCTTCCTACACTAGCCATGATACTCAAGAAAGATCCACTTATCACAACTCATCAAGAGGTTAGAAGAATCAAAATACTCAAATAACATGCAGGAAGTATAAGTAATGCTCAAAACAATAATCAGATCCATAAGTTTTAAAAAAAGTAAATACATAAAGAAGCATCATAAATCGAAAAGTACCTATCTTAAATGAGAGGTGATCATCTCCCTTTTGAAACAACCTTCAAGAGTAGCCACTATCCATAGTCCACTCGATGCCTTCAATATATATTCATCAAATTCATTAACAATCAAGCCTACTAGAAACCATCCCATTCTAGGGCTTCATCAAATCTGTGACAAGTGCTTGAACTTCTTCACGTTGACCATGCTAGGGTTTCTAGATTTCATATCTAAAATATTTTCCATAAACCAGGGTTTCTCTCAAACCCTTCTAATACCTGTCAAACCCTAATACAAAAATTTCCTAGGGTTTCCTTCAAAACCTACAATTCTTTTAGGTCTCCTCCATCCTCTCATGATTCATGTCACCATAGGGGTGGTCTCCATAACTTTTTTTCAGCCCAACTCTAATACCATGTTAATATTTCTTAGGGATATATTATTCTTTGCTTTGATAATTGCATTTCTTCATTAACACATTACATTCACCCCGTAACATCATAACATTATTTAGATTTACATCATTATTCAGTAGCATGTGAAATTATATAGAAATAATAATATCATCATCATTAATGCAATGTAACATAAAGGAACAATAGAAGAAAAACATTCACACATAGGGGCACCAAGATTGGCTGGAGACCAGGGCAAAACTCACTATGGGGAAAACCCTTTCAAATTCTTCTTATTATTATATTGTCATTGAATGATTAAGAAAAGAGAATACAATGATCCATATCTTCATTCATACAACTATTCATCAAAATATACTACAACATCCATGAAATGAACCCAACAATGCTTATACTTAGAATCCTGTTTCTGAAGCTTGTAATGAATTGTCAGTATCTACGGCCAATTGTCGAACACTATGGTCACTGAGAAAAATCTTTAGACAACTGAAATACCATTATTTAGGTTGGTTACATGGAGGAGCGCATGACTAAGAAGCTTCCAGTCACTCTATGAAGCCTACAAGAGAGCGACTAGAATCTGTAACTTAGAGTTTGAAACCCTAGATGCCGGTCACATAGAGGATGAGTTGTGTGTGAGACAAGGATGCTATTAGAAAATTGTATATTACAAAGAAATGGAGCACATAAAATATATTGCAGAAATATAAACATATAAAACACATAAAATAGGAGAGACACAGATATAAGTGTTTCACCCAATTTGGGCTACGTCCACGGAGAAACAACCAGTCCTTCCTTTTATATTATCCAACAAATTAAAGAGATACAACCTACAGTAGATCCACTATAATACTCTCTTCGCTCTCACACAATATACTCTCTCTTTCTCGCTCAGAATACAGATCTACATAGACGCAATACAATTACCTCATATATAGTGAGGGGTTTCCTTCTAGGGCAAAAAGACCCTAAATTAAACATAATTTCTACCATCATATCTCCACATAATCAACGGCCCAGATTGATTACGAAATTACAACATTTTAAAAGGAAAATTTACATCTATTTTTAGCTTCGGGGGCACTGCCCCCAATCCTCTGCC
>APFE030416642.1:28839-79387 GCA_000404065.3 Pinus taeda
AAGGACATTAACTCTGAACCAGCCACTGATTGGAGTATCTGCTCCATAGTGGGTCATGGGAAATTATCTTTTAGACTTGCCTTATTTAAATTCCTGAAATCAATACAAATTCTTATGTCACCATTCTTCTTTCTGACTGGTACCATATTGGAGACCCAATTCGAGTGTCGTACGGGAAAAATAATCTTAGCTTTCAAGAGTTTGTTGAGTTCAAATTTAATCTGACCCTCTAGGTTTGGATGTATTTTTCTCAATTTTTGTTGAATTGGTTTCTGCTCGGGAAGAATTGGGATAATGTGCTGAATAATAGACGTGTCATATGTTTTTAGATCATAATATCTCCAAGCGAACACATGTTTATTTTTTCGTAACAAACTAATAAATGCTTCCTTTTCCTCTATAGAAAGTCCCAATCCTAAATTATATTTTGAGGATTTTGTTCGGTGCCAAGGTTTATTAATTCAAACCTTAAGGTAGAGCTCTGAAGTTTTGCATTAGATACAGGTTTGAACCTATATTTAATATCGTAAAGGTCTTCAAGCTTCACTACACGCTTAGGGATTGAATTTTCCTCATGTTTACCTTGTATTTGAGTATCATGCTCATCTTCCTCAATGATTTGATTGTCATAGGATTTTTCAGAGGTCAGAAATTGTAAAATTATTCATCATGGTTAAACACTCTCCAATTGGTTACATTATCTGGAATGGATGGCCTAAAAAGTAATTCTACTGAAAACCTATCGGGACTATAGTCCTCGAAAGGGAGCAGCCTGGAAGCGACATTGGCCAACAAATCAGCTGCGGAGTTCTGCGCCATCGGTATGGAAGATATATTGAATGCTAGGAAATGGGAGGTAAGCTCTTGTACCAGCGATTGATAATGCTGAAGATGGTTCGAAAGAAAATGAATTGTATTCCTTACCTGCTTAACAATTATTTCAGAGTCGACAAAGACCTTTAAGTACTGAACTTTGAGGCCGATTGATTTATATAGTCCTTGGACAAGCGCTTCGTACTCAACTGTGTTATTAGTGCATTCAAATTCTAATCTACAGGACAACATTGTTTGTTCTCCTTGCGGGCTGACCAGAATGCATCCCGCTCCTGATCCTTCGCTGGACTTAGATCCATCAAATATAAAGACCAAAATAATGAATTATCTACAGTTTTTGTTACAACATTCTCAGTAACATTAACGCATTTAGACCTATCGGTCTGTGAAAAGTTTCCGATCTGAGATGCGAAATTGTCAACTGAGAAAGGGGATTGCTGGGCAATATAATTGCCGAAAAATGACTCTGAAGAATAGTTTCCTAGGATATTATTGTTGAACACGACTGACTGATTTTCTTGTTCAAATTCTGTAACAGTATGGGTCATATGCTTCTCTCGATCAATCTTTATTTGATTGGGCTTGCCATTATAAGGGAGCCACATATGTGACCAATCAGTGGAGATATACCCATGGAGTTTTTCTGACCAATCCCTACTTAAAATCAATCCATAAAATTCAGGTATATCGACGATTAGAATATCGATCCTTTGGACAATTCTTGGATCTGCCGATAACCTGATTGTTACAGAGTTTATTTCTCCTAGGACTTCAACTTTAGTTCTATCTAACTGCACGATGTGAATAGAAGACTTCTGGGGTTCTATATTCAGTTTAGAACAAACTGAAGCAGGCATTATATTGGAAGATGCTCCAGAATCAATCAAGCAGTTGTGCAGATTTCGATTATAAATTTCATAAGTCAGGAGGAAAGGAGGGGTATGGGAGTTTGATCTATCTCCAATCAGAATTGTGTTGGTTGCCTCAACTCTACCTGCAGGGGGTTGTCCTGAGTCACTTGCAGCTTTAGTGGTGGGAAGAGGGGAAGAAGGGACAACGTTAAATTCTTTGAGTAGTAATTTCTGCTGATGTTTTAATTTACTAAGTTCAAACATGGTGATGTTTGCCTTAGTTTTCTTCATGTCATCGACAATGTTGTAATCCATCGAATCGGAAATTACTAAAGTTTTAGATGGTGAAGGTGTAGTAGAAGATGATGGCTGATTGTTAGATACTGTTGCGGCTGGTTTTCTAACGGGTACATTTTCCTTTACAGTATTGGTTCCGACACTCCTTTTCTTAGGATTAGCTTGGACAGTTTCGGGAGCACCTTTACTCCTTGTAGTGACAGGAAAGGCTTCTTGTTCGGCATCAGTATCAGAATTAGGGAGTATAAAGTCCCACATTCCGTGACATTCAACTACTTCCTCTTCTTCTCCTTCGGATGGTATAACTGTTTCTTCCTCTTCTTCTTCCTCAAGATCTGAGTCTCCATATGATATAACATTAGGGAGTTTGGACTCGGGTTTCTTGAAATTCCTATATGGTTTCTTCGTTGAGGATTCTGATACTTGTTTCTTGATTTCAACCATTTCGTTCGACATAGTTTTAAGGACTTTTTGAAGGCCCTCCATGTCATATGGATCCTTAGTTTTATTTTTCTTAGAGTCGTCTTTAAAGGACACTTTTTTAGATTTTCTTTCTTCCAAGGCAGTTTTCTTTTCTAAGGCGATTACACTTTTTTCTACAGCGAGTGCTTCCTTCATATTCTCGGCTAATGTGGGCTGTTTGGCCCTATCAATGAATATAGCAATGTTTGAAGGCAAAGCAGTGATATACCAGTCGCTTCTAACTTGTTCGCTTGGCTTATCATCAGTGGGGATCTTGTTCAAGAGCTTGTTAAATCTGGAGTTGAACTCCTTGATGGGTTCTCTTGATTCGATTCTTAAGTTTGAAAGATCATGGACAAGTGTAGCTAAGGATCTGTCATCACTGTATTTGGTGAGAAACTGTTCCTGGAAGATATTCCAACTCGTGATGGATCTAGAGGGTAAGGAAAAATACCAAGACCCTGCAGATGCTTGTAGTGAATAGGGAAACAATCTTACTACCACATCTTCTTCAGTGACTCCCTTTAGATTGATTGACAGCATAAAATTGTTAATATGTTCTTCTGCAAAAGTTCCAGCATCTGGATTGAATTTGGGTAACCATTTTTCGGGGTAATCGGGTAATGGATGTAAAGGTGCAGGCATGGTAACCGCACCAGGACTTCTCCATGGTCTTTGGGCCATTTTAGGATTACCGACGTTCGCTTGTCGTGTTCCAGGTGCTTGAGGTGGAGGCGGAAGGACTGACTGAAAAGATTGTGATGCTTGAGATGAAGTCCCTTGGTGAACAACTATATGAAGTGGTGAAGTGGGTGTATGACTTCGTACAGGTGATGATGAAATGGAAGATGATGGAGAAAGGGTATCGCTACCAGAACCTTCAGTGGTATTTTTGATCCTTTTTCTTTTGGGTAAAGGAAATTCAGGTGGCTCAATACCTAGCTTTTCACTTTGGAGTCTGGTAAGATGAGGGGGTAAGCGAAATTCCGAAGTGTGACTGCCTTGTGATACTTCAGATCTAGGAGGGGATATTGAGAAGCCTTGAAGTTTCTGGATGATGGATTGAACTTCAAAGGACTCTAGACTTAAGTGTTCTAAAGTATGATGTAATTGAGAAGTAGTGGTTGGTTCTTGTTCGTCTCGTCTGGATACTGGAGATTCAGAATGCGAATGAGATATTCGAGGAGAGGTGGAGGGTGAGTTGCTCTTTGAATGGTTTGTAGGTGTTGGCTTACTTGCCATTCATAGCGTATGGCCCTCCTTCTAGCGCCAGAAATGTTGAGGCCTCGGAAATCGTTGCCACAACATCGGGGATAACCACCCAGTCCGGACCTTGGTACAGCTCCTTTTCCGTTTGGAATGGTGGCTCCGACTGGAGATAACGGGACCAGTTTCCCGATAATGAAATAAAAGGGATGGATGGGTGATGAATAAATTGCTTAAATGATAGGCGAATAACTTATTCTATTGACAAAAATAGGGAAACTAATACTAATCCTGGGAACAACTTCTTCATTCAGAATGTAGTGTTAAATAATCTTTATCTATTTATCAGGCATATAGATGACTCTGTAAAATAAATAAAAGATGTTCAATCATTCAAAAAATGCTTCACATGAATAGTCACAATGAAGCGATAAATACAAATTACTACATTCACTGTTCATATCATCAATACATATATACGTCTGAAAGGAGAGCATGCGATAAACAACCAATAGTGGAATGCATAAGGAATGCTGTGAAAAACACATATATATATATAAGCGATAATAGCAAGAACGATTTCAATAACAATTCATATAACGAAAAAGAATACAGACGCAGATAATAGTACCATGTGAGCTGTAGATCGATCCGAAATATCAATCGCTATTCAAAATTCCTTCTTCAACACATAAATTCTTTCAAACAATGACAATAGTGCACATTTGCATAAAAGCCTTCCTCATCAAATTCGGAATAATTGGTCAAGTTTCATAAAAGAATATCCCTAAAGTACAATAGTGCAGCTTCAGGGTTTAACTCACATACAAAACTTTTACGACCCTTTCTAAATGCATGAAAGGGCCTTTAAATACTACTAAACTAAAAAGATCTATGAAACAAAATCCTACTAAATTGGTATCAGTAAATTTGGTCTACTTCTCAGGGGCGATCTGGCAGTCGGTGAAATGAGTCATGCCTCAGGTTGTTTACCCTTAAATCTTAGCTGGCTTATCACGAGCATTGGTTCTACTTCTGGCGGTTTGTTGAGGCGTAAACTGAATTAGGCGACGAAGGTGGCATCCTGGATGTCAGGTATAATATAACCGACAGCATCAGTTAGGCACTTCAAGACGGCTATTTGGCTGTATGGTTTGATAAGAACCAATACGCATTCCATGTCAGACTGTTGACTGCAGCGATCAGTCTTGCGCTTTTCTCCAGGTCTGGATAGCATGAGTGCTCCAATATATTTGCTGTTGTTAATTGACCTGGAGTGCATTGGGAAATTATGTTAGATAAATACAATGTATTATTCACTAATTCAACCAAATTTCCACTGATTGTCCTGCATCTGGAAGTCGCTCTTTCTGCTTTCATCAGTTGTGATTTCCATTCTGTGAATAATATCTCTTTGTGCGATTCTAGAATTCTTGGTAGATTAGCTACCCAGCCTACATCTGAATCCTGCCATTCTATAAAGTTTGTCAGTGTTTCTTCTGCCTGATCCAAGTTAGCCCTTGCTTTGTCTACCTTTTCGCTTATAGACGCTGACAATTCGCACAATGGTTCTGCTTGTATAAGATGTTGACATAATAGATTAACCTGATTAATCAATCCCTTATTTAGTTGGAGCACTTCTGCTTTAAATTCATCTATCTTAGGGAGATTTTTTATTTGCTCAATTTGAGTAGTCAATTGAGCGATTTGTTCATCTTTTGCTTTCATTGTTCCCTCAGTCAATATTATTAACTGCTCCAGTGCCGTTGATATGTCTTTTTGCCTTTGTATTGCGCCTTCATCTATCCTCTATTTTTGCTCTTGTAATTGCTTGATTAGCTGGTTATTGTTCTGCTGCTGTACTAGCAATTCTTTCTCCGCCTGCTCTGCCCTTTGCTGAACTTCTGATAGTCTCGCCTGTAGCGAAGAGATATCCTGATCCTTGGCTTTTAACAAATTGCTCACCTCCGTTGCTTTATCAATAGTCGTGGCCGAATATGCTCCAGCGAACTGTGATAGCTTGGTTAAGTCATTGGAGGGGTTGAATTCCTCTTTCCATACAACATTGCCCGTTACTGTTAATTCAGGGAATGGGGAAGGTTGATTAGTTCTTCTCCTTTTCCTCTATCGCTTCATGATGGCTTTATGCTTGGGTCTGCAAAATATATCTAAAGGGGGGATCTATTCAATTTGCAAAACGATCTCTCCCGTTGGATCTTTAGGAATTATCTCTAGTTCTTTTGTTTTTGGTAGGCCGCTGGTTTCACCTGAAACCGGTTTCGATGTTGCTTCCTGTGTATCACCTTCCTTCGAAACCTCATCATCTTTTGAGCACTCTAAGTTATTGATGATTGTACTGAATTGATTCCATTACTAGAGCAAATTCGGATCAACTAATGGATCATGGTTATCTTTAGAGCTGCTCTCCTCTTGGGTCTTTGCTTGGGTTTCTTCTTGTCGCTGTGCATTTTCCTTAGTTACATCCTTCCTTTGGCTATGCGTTTCCTCTTGCTATTTTGATGTAGTAGGAGGTGGTGTATTATGTCGCTGTTCAGACTTGCTTGACCTGGTTGCTGTCGGTACAACTACTAACAGGTCTAGAGGTAGAGTTTGCAACCTCTGTTCTCTGATTCTGTTAAACTCAACTAGCCCTTCATCATTATAAACATTTCGGGCAAGTGACTTGACTTGATACAGTGATTCGGATGATGCGAACAAATCTTCGAGTTTGTCTTCTTTGTGCTCGACCTTGGCCAATTTTGCCTGGTCGAGCGCATTGTAAGCGATCTTTCTTGGATCATACTGCCTCCTTGGCAGAGTAGCCAGGGTGAGAAAATTCATTTTCCCGGATTCCTTCTCTGCATGCTTGATGTCATGCAGGGTATACACTCCAATTCGCAATGGAAAAGAAGGCCAAACATGTTTTTTAGCTCTTTTCAGGGTTTGGGTAACCCCTTCAGCGCTGATTTGATAAGCTACCTCCCTGGCAAGTAGCTTATCGGGGATGTAAAGTGGTAGCACATGTGGCTTAGCTTGACTGCCAAAAACTCTAATATAGGTGAATTTCTCCTCCCCAAACCAACTCACTACTGCAGTCAAATCTACCACTGCTTGCTCGGATATTTTAGGGGCAGACTTATTAAAAATTGAATAATGAATTGGTAACATAAAACCGTTGCAGATTTGGTACAGGTGGTGCTTATAGCTAGTCTTCCAAATTTTTCGATGATATATGTGAATGGGTGTGGGGTCTTGCGAAGTCCACCTCCATCCTAGCACAGGAAATTCAGAATTAAAACAAAACACATCCATAATATATGCACTATAGTAAAATGGCGGAATAACCCTCTCTGTGACACGATAGTCAGACCTGAAGTCAAGAATGGCTTTAGCTAACTTGTCGGATAATATGACCGCCCAGTCCATGATTTCTCCACTACATGCTTCCTCAATTAGGGGGACCATTTCTATGGTGATATCGGCAGAGTCATGTAGTCCCCATAGCCTACACATCATAATTCCAGCATAACAGTAAGGTGAACACAGGGAGTCAACTAAGTATTTACCCGAGGTTTCATGCTTGTGTTTTGCTGGATTTTGTCTCCAGCCTCGAATTGGTTCAGACTCGGTCTCGTTCTCTACTCGAAACTTCTCCAAAAATGCAGCATTATACTTCTTCTCTTCTCATGGTAGGTGATACATTAGCCTTAGGTCTTCGGCTCGAAACAAACCGAAAACCCTCCCATCCGTAGTTTCAAATAGTCTATTGATAATTGGGAGCTCTTGGAGTGCCCACATTACCACATCTGTGTAAGGAAGAACCTGCTCCCGAGCCGCTATTCTGTGTAGGAAGGAGTCAGCCAAGTCTTTTAGATTGGCATCAGATTTGCTGGTATTGTCGCATAAAATCTCCACTTCGGTCACCATTGGCCCTTCGGCCTCAATCAAATTATAAGTCCCTTGCCAAGTGGTCCTTGGGAGTCCTAAGCATGTCGTATCTGATATTAGTCCTTTGTTCTTCCCAGTTGGATCAACGACAGTTAGCCCTGCGGCTAGCGGAGCAGTAGGCATTGTAGTCTTCTTGGATTTCTTTCCCATTCCACTTTCTTCTGTTTCTATGAAAGAATTCTGTGCAGAGTGAAAGATAAGTGCAATACATGCAACAATATCATGAATTGAACAGAATGAAATATATATATATATATATATCTTGGCACATTCAAAGTAATTAATTGAATTAAGGTGGCCTTAGGATCAAATACGTGGATAGGCTTCAAGCCTGCTTTTCTTATTAAATGGTTGTTACGGCCTGTCAGTCTCATTAATTAAATTTGCTTCGATTAATGGATAAATGATTTATTTGAAGCATGCTTAGGGCGATTTGGCGGTTTGAACACGGATGAGCGGCTTTTCCCAAGGATATGGCCTTAATTACGAATAAATCAAATCAAACTGCCTTTATGACTGTTACTTTGAGAACTGTGCCATTTACCATTTGCGAAATCGGGCATCGAGGAAATGCTAAGTTATTGCATTGGTTTTGCTTGGAATCCCTGATCGCCAATATCCGATATTGCATCGCGTCGGGCATCGCTGGTAGTGCCGCTTAGGATGAGGGCATGGTGAGTCATCGATTGCCGATAGCGATATCGCATCGCATCGGATGAGGAGAAGCTTAGTTGTGCTTTAGATGTTATCGCTGATTGCCGATTTCCGATTTCGCATCGCATTGTAGCAAGGATCATTACTCGTTTTACTTTATACTTTGCCGATATCCGATAGCGATTTCGCATCGGCGAAAACTAATATGTCCCTTACATTGTGTTTTCTTTGTCATTGCGATATGTGATCTTGCGATCGCTTTATCGCAATGATAAAGATAAATCGTTTTATATCGGGGTTTTTTGATTGGTTTTATTAAAAAGCCTTTTTGTGAAATAGAACTTTAAATTGATACTAATTTGAAACAAAAATTAAAAAGGGACCCATTTCACATTATAGTTTTTGGAATTTTAATGATATGAAATGGGGGGTTGTTGTAGGGCACAACATCGCCACATTACGAACTAGAGTCCAATGCGGTGATACCTTTGAATAAAGAAGATAATCAGGCTTCACACCTAGTAGATGCTTCGATCACACGGATGAGACTAGTAGCAAGAGACTATAGCTGAGATCTCTTTGTCCTATGCCTGTGAATGAGGACCAAAACCCTAAAACAGAAATGCGAGCTTTGGATCGTACATTTTCAGCTTCGAGTGAACATGTTCTTCCGTGGACGAGCCTCAGACCTCTGTAAGAAAAAAACCAAGATAGAAGAGTGTCTCATGATGATTTCCAAATGAGGTAGAGGTCACTTATATTTATAGCACTCCAAGGGTGTCCACTTTGCTTTAGGGTTGACCTTATCAAATATGCACATGTGGGATTTTATTCATAAGTATACTTTACCTTATTTGATTTGAGTGATCAGTAGGTTGATTTTGTTCCTCTCAAAAATAGGATTTCAGTGTAATCATTATCTCCATCAAATGAAATTTCCAAAGTGGAATTTGACTACAGTTTCATATTTTAACAACATGGTCCATAAGAGGTGCTAAGGGTTGGAGCCTTCAGTAAGGGAGTCGAGGCTTTCTTCCAGTGGTAGTTGGTAACTTATTCAGGGAATAGGATCTCCCTTATGGTAGGAGCCAATAAATGAGATCAGGGGGTTGTAACTCCCTTCTAGTGGGTGCTGGAGAATGAGTGGAGGTTGTAGCCTTCTGAAGGTGGGTGCCTGTGTGCTAGTAAGAATATGTGCCAATATAAGATTGTAAGAATATTTTCTTTATATTATAAGAAAGAAGACATAGACAATGACAACGGTGGTTTTATCCCACATTGGGTTTCCACCTAAAAATCTGGTGTTCTCATGTGTTATTGTGTTTCTTATGTGTTATGGCTTATTCTACTCTTATTGTTCATGGTTAATATTTAATTAATAGTTAATAAAATAATGAAGTATTGGTTGAAGATGAACATTTGATGAAACATATAAAAATTAGTTATCTGGATATAAGCAGTTTTCATTTATCACAATCGCGTACATACACACGTTTCATGAATGATAGTAGCATACATAAATCAAAATATAAAATGAAAATTTAAAGTTAGTTTAAAATACTGATTCATCCCCACCATCCCTCTCAATATTTTTCCTAACAAAATGTGGTTCAAAACAATTTATTTCTATATTTTTCATTTTGTAAATAATGATAATTAATTTGAATATGAATTTGTTATATTGCAGTAGCGGTATGTGGATGCCTTGTTTAAGCAACAATTACATAGGGATAACAATACTTAGACCACATAGTTTGTATTTTTAAGGCCCATTTCATAGGGCACTTTCACATGTGTATTATAATTTGTATATTTTCATATGGATAATTTATGGACACGTGAACATTATTCAATTTATGGATGTTAATTATTTTATGAGTTAAAAAAAAATTCTATAGTATAACTTTTATTAAAAAATATAACAAATAATAATTTAAAATTAATTAAAAGATCAAGTTTTATATTTTAAAATATAATTTTACTTTGTATTTAATGGCTTTTATCATCCATCTTGTGAATAATTTTCAATTATATGCTAGACTAAAATGATCTCTCCATGGTATTGAAAAAGAAAGGGTTATAATGAATCCATATGTACTCAAATCAAAAGTCCATGGTATAAGATTTAAGCATTATGTAAGCTCACCCTCAAGCCGTGAATAAAAACTTTACAAGATTTAAGAAATACAAGCAACACGTAGCCACCATCAAGCCACAAATATGGATTCTACAACATTCAAGAAGTAAAAGTTGAGAATGCAACAAGATGATGGAGCTTAGTGGAAAGAAGTCGCCTTCACTAAGTGGGCCCACAGGCTATTTTTGGCGCAAGTCTATTTTTACATATGGATCATGGTCTATGAGTTGCAGGATGCTATTTGTTGATGATTGGTCAAGTTGGTAAAAATGGATGGACCTCTATTTTTAGACATATGGGCAGAGTCTATTTTTAGACTGCCAGGCTAAAAATAGAATAGTCGAATATTACTAGCTCTTAATAATATTTGGACTATAAACATTATATTATTCCCTTAGAGCACTTCAGTTCGAGCTATATATGTGGCACATGCAAGTGCCAGAAGGAAATACACTTTTCTTGTGGGTTAACTTGAGCTATTTCATGAAGGACTTCAGTTAGGACTTCAGTGATTGAGTTTTGTGGAGTTAGATCAGGAGTTGATGGAGTTGTGTTCAATTTGACTTAGTTGAACTAGTTGTAGTTAGTCTAACTGGAAAATAGACTAATGTTGAGTGATGTGAATTAGTTATTAATTAATTCACTATTATTAACTCATAAAGCAACTGAAGAATACATCAGTTAACTCAGTGCATGGACAGTTCAATGGAGACAAGTGTTAGAGGTGAGTGAAAGGGAAAGACAACTGTCAATTGTGACTATAGTTGTGCATGTGATTTGCACAATCAGTGGGATTGAGTTGCCAATGAGGATTGCGTAGTGTCACACAAGGGAAATACGAGTTTGGAGATTCATTCTCGTTGTATTCTCAATAGGTATTGCACAACGGAGACAGGCACACAACGAAGGTGATTTGAGGCAGTGATTGATTCAGATCTATGTTGTATTGTGTGTAACAGGTGGAACTAGTATTGTACTGTGCACTGTTACATGATCTCAATCAATATAATATACAAATAGTTTTGGGGTTTTCAACTTTATTCTTTCCCCGGGTACATACTGTGTTGATATGTGTGATTGATGCTTCAATGTGCGCATGTGTATGTTTCTGAATACTGCTAAATTGATGATCAACGTAAAGGAGGTTATGTATTATGCATGCTTATGCAAATAGTGTATAATTAGGATAATCTCTGTGAATAAGTGTCATATTATTCACAAATTTTCTACATGGTACCAGAGCTGGTTGATTTGTAGAAGAGATTTCTATAGGATATCAAAGTGAAGTTGATCATCAGATCTATTATTTAGAAAGTGTTTACATTTTATTTCTTCAGGCAGAGTCTGTAATTAGGCCAGGTAGCCTCTGGATTCATCCTTCTTTTGGAAGGTGAGATATCCGGTGAATGCCCATAGAGTCGATCTCTGTACAAGAAATTCTTTGTTCTCATGAATTTTAGATTAGAAGCGGTTGAGTTTTGAGCTGGTGGAATTCGAATTTGCAGCAATGTTTTTTTGGTGTCAAAGTTGAAATGTCTTTCAACACATTGCGATTGGAGTATGCCCTTGAGGGCAGCTCGAACTATATTGCATGGAAGGACAGGATGGAGGTGGTGTTAGATGATAATGGGTTGAAGGAGTTCATAGATGTGGATGTCCCAAAACCTACTGATGCTGCTCAAGTCGGGGATTGGCAAAAGAAGACAGCAAAGTGTCGAAGGATTCTGTTGGAAGGCGTGAGGGATCACATTGTGTCCAACCTCCATGGAAAGGCTTCTCCATACTTGATGGGGAAAGCGTTGACAAATCTATACCAAAGCAAGAGGAACCAAAGGAAGTTAGTGCTCAAGGATAAAATCAGAAACATAAAGTGTGAGAAAGTCGACAGTATGCCCAAGCATCTCACGAAGTTCACCCAATGCCGGGATGAGCTAGGAAGTGTGGGGGTGACTGTTGATGATGAGGACTTGGTGAGCTTGGCTCTACTTGGTTTTCTGAAGAGTTGGCATTCCTATCAAGACTCTGTGAATGGTTGGGAGTAATTGCTAGGATGGGAGAGACTTTGGTCGGATCTTGTGCAAGAGGAGATCAGGCAGAATACCAGGGACGGATCTTCATCAAAGGCATCTGATGAAGAAAATTTTGCTTTGGCTACCAAAGAAAAGAAGGCGAAGAACAAGAAAGCTTCTCATTCTGGTGCGAAAGGCAAGAAGTAGGACATGTCCAAGGTGAAGTGCTTTCACTGTCACCAGCACGGACACTATGCCATGAATTATCTGCAGAAGAAGAAAAATAAGCAAGCTGCTGGATCTACAGCGGGAGAGGCCTTAGCCTCGCAGTTTGAGCTGGATTTTTCATTGATCGCATGCTTGGTATCAAGTGTGATGGGATCGATATGGTTCTTGGATAGTGGTGCGTCTTTTCACATGACAGGAGATCGAGATTTGTTTTCTGATCTGGATGAGAAAGATCTTGGAGTGCACATCGAGATGGGTGATGATGGTAGATACAATGCGACTGGTATCGGTACCATTTCCTTTGAGAGGGAGTCTAGTAAACCCTTCGTATTGAAGGAAGTGATGCATGTTCTAGGATTGAAGAAGAATCTTATCTCTGTGGCGATGTTAGAAGACAAGGGATATGATGTTGTTTTCAGCGAGGGAAAGGCTTTCCTATGCAGTAAGATAGCTGGAGAAACTCGGAAGATAGGGGTTTGAGTCAAGAACCTTTATCAGTTGCATGTAGATGGCTGCTCAGCAATGGCATGCAAGGTAGAAGGAGTGGTGAGTCAGGATGATGGCGAGCTGTGGCACCGGAGATTGGGCCACCTTCACCATGGAGCCTTGAAGATACTGCAGCAAATTTCTACTGGGCTTCCTAAAGGCACTCTTGTGCAGTTAGATCAGTGCAAGGGGTGTATTTTGGGAAAGTTTGTGAAAGCCACCTTTCATAAGAAGGAAAGTCGCGCCACGACAATCCTTGAGAGAATTCACACAGACGTGTGTGGACATTTCTCAGTAGCTTCGAAAGCAAAGCACAGGTACTACGTGATCTTTGTTGATGATTTCTCTTGAAAGTGCTGGATCTTCTTCATGTAGAAGAAGAGTGAGACATACTCAAAGTTCTATGAGTTCAAAGCACCAGCCGAGAAGGAATCAGGGAAGAAGGTGAAGGCTCTTAGGAGCGACAATGGTGGTGAATTCATCTTTGGTGAGTTCAAGGACTTCTGCAGCGCATAAGGGATTTGAAGAGAGCTCATAACTCCCCATAACCCACAACATAACGGGGTTGCTGAGTGGAATAATAGAACAATCGTGGGTGCTGCACGGGCTATGTTGCATGATCAGAGCCTACCCCTTCACTTGTGGGTGGAGGCATGCAATACTGCGGTATATGTGTAGAACCGTTGTCCTCACAAGATACTTGGCATGAGTACACTCGAGGAGACTTATTCTGGTAAGAGACCTGATATTTCCCATTTGAGGATTTTTGGTTCTCCTGTTTACATGCATGTAACGAAGGATGCCAGGAAGAAGTTGGAGCCAACCGCAGCGGTTGGGATATTTGTGGGGTACACTGATACGCCCCACAACTATCGTGTGTATTTGCCAGATAGTCGTAAGACTGTTGTACGATGGGATATAAAATTTCAGGAGGAGAAAGCCATGAAGTGTTTGCTTGAGAGGGAGCCACACTTGCATGCAGATGAGGAGCTATTAGTTCCTAAGGATGACCTTCAGGACGTGGATCAGCCACAAAAGGAAGTTCATGGAGTGGAAGAGACCACTCATGCAGCGCTAACCATCAGAGGGTGAAAGCGCACTACAGAAGCTGAGCGATTGGCTCAAGATGCAGAGAAGGTTGTAGGACCACCTACAACAGAGTGCAGGCAGAGACAGTCACCGGATCAATACACTGGATACATGGCTCTTGTGAGCAAATGTGTCGTGACAAAGACATCCTCTTTTGAGGAAGTTGTGGAGGAACCCGCATGGGTAGACGCCATGGTGGAAGAGTATGATTCGATTGTCAGAAACAGTGCATGGGAGATTGTCCCTAGACCAGAAGGGAAATCAGTGGTGGGTTCGAGATGGACCTACAAAGTGAAGCAGGCAGCTGAAGGGAGTGTGGAGAAGTACAAGGAAAGATTTGTTGCCTGAGGCTTCTCACAGATAGAGGGGATTAATTATGATGAGACCTTTGCACCTACTGCGAGGTATTCTTCCATACGGACGATTCTTTCTCTCTCAGCGCAGATGGGGTGGCACATTCATCAGATGGATGTGAAGACTACGTTCCTCAACATAGTCATTGAGGAGGAAGTGTACATAGAGCAGCCTGAAGGTTTCGAGATCTTTAGTAGCGAGTCACATGCGTGTAGGCTCAAGAGAGTGCTGTATGGGTCGAAACAAGCACCTCGTGCTTGGTACACACGAATAGACATCTATTTCACCGGACTTGGATACTCCAAGAGAGGCGGATCCTAAACTATACCAGATTGTGGTGGAGGGTAAGTTTCTTATCATTGTACTATATGTAGATGATTTGATTCTAATGGGAGATGAGCTGTTGATACTTTCATGCGAGGAGGATCTTGCTCGGGAGTTTGAGATGAAGGACTTAGGCCTCCTTCATTATTTCCTGGGATTGGAAATTTGGCAGCGCAGTGATGGACTGTTTGTTTCTCAAGGTAAGTATGCTCAGGAGATATTGGAGAAGTTCAACATGCATGGCTGCAAGCCTGTTGATACTCCTCTTCCTGGAGGTTGGAGGAAGGAGGATGCTACTTTAGTGGAGGTAGTGGATGCCACTGTTTATTGACAGTTGGTGGGGTCGCTTATGTATCTGGTCAATACACGACCTGATATATGCTATGCTATTAACTAGATTTCACAAGCTATGGTTAAGCCTACCAAGCTCTTTTGGAAGGTAGGCAAGCATGTGTTGTGTTATATCAGAGGCACATCGGGATATGGATTGTGGTACAGACAGGAGGATGAGGTGAATCTATGTGGCTTCACGGATGTAGATTGGGCAGGGAGCCCAACGGACATAAAGAGCACATCTAGAGGGATCTTCAGTATTAGATCGACAACAGTTTCTTGGTACAGCAGGAAGCAGAGATCCGTGGCACTCAGTTCCATGGAGGTCGAGCATATGGCAACAAGTTTGGCTGGATGCAAGGCGATATGGATGAGGAAGATCCTGGTCAGGTTGTTCGGGTCTCATTTGGATTCTACTATGATTTACTATGATAACTAGAGTTGCATTAAACTCTCGACTAATCCCATATTTCATGATAGATCCAAACACATCGACATCAGGTACCATCATATCAGATATTGTGTGCAGCGGAGAATCATGTTACTTTCATATATTCCCACAGAGGATCAAGATGCTGATATCTTGATGAAGGCGCTCACCAGTAGCAAATTCGAGTACCACCGAGATAGGACAGGGGTTGCTAATAATCCATATCTTGTTGAGAGGGAGTGTTGAGAATGCAACAAGATGATGGAGCTTAGTGGAAAGAAGTCGCCTTCACTAAGTGGGCCTGTGGGCTATTTTTGGCGCAAGTCTATTTTTAGACTATGTCTATTTTTAGACATATGGATCATGGTCTATGAGTTGCAGGATGTTATTTGTGGATGGTTGATCAAGTTGGTAAAAATAGATGGACCTCTATTTTTAGACATATGGGCAGAGTCTATTTTTAGACTGCCAATCTAAAAATAGAACAATCGAATATTATTAGCTCTTAATAATATTTGGACTATAAACATTATCTTATCCTCTTGCAACACTTCAGTTTGAGCTACAGATGTGGCACATGCAGCTACTAGAAGGAAATACGTGTTTCCTATGGGTTAACTTGAGCTACTTCATGGAGGACTTCAGTTAGGACTTCAGTGATTGAGTTCTGTGGAGTTGGATCAGGAGTTGATGGAGTTGTGTTCAGTTTGACTTAGTTGAACTAGTTGTATTTAGTCTAACTAACAAATAGACTAAGTGATGAGTGGTGTGAATTAGTTATTAATTAATTAACTAATTATTAACTCATAAAGCAAATGAGAATACATCAGTTAACTCAGTGCATGGAAAGTTCAGTGGAGACAAGTGTTAGAGGTGAGTGAAAGGGCAAGACAACTGTCAGTTGTGACTATAGTTGTGCATGTGATTTGCACAATCAATGGGATTGAGTTTCCAATGAGGATTGCGTAGTGTCACACAAGGGAAATATGAGTTTGGAGATTCATTCTTGTTGTATTCTCAGCAGGTATTTCGTAGTGGAGGTAGGCAAGCAACGAAGGTGATTTGAGGCAGTGATTGATTCAGATCTATGCTGTATTGTGTGTAATAGGTGGAGCTAGTATTGTACTGTGTACTGTTACATGATCTCAATCAATATAATATACAAATAGTTGTGGGGTTTTCAGCTTTATGCTTTCCCAAGGTACATATTGTGTTGATATGTGTGATTGATGCTTCAGTGTGTGCATGTGTATGTTTCTGAATACTGCTAAATTGATGATCAACGTACATGAGGTTATGCATTATGCATGATTCCGCAAATAGTGTATAATCAGGATAATCTCTGTGAATAAGTGTCATATTATTCATGAATTTTCTACAATAAAATCTTACAAAATATTCATTTTGATTTCTAGTTTCATGGACTAAGAAAATAAGTACAATATTACTATGATGCAAGTCACTTTGATACTTAAAATGAACTAAAATATATCATGCATCGATTTCATATTTGTTGGAAAATCAAGGAATTTGTTCATTAACATTTATTTTCCTTGATAATTACTTGTGATATTTGTTGGAATTTTATTATTATGTTTTACTTCTTTATCAAATAATTATAAAAAACATGAAGATCACAAAACACAAAGAACACAAGATATAGGCTCCATGTCAAGGAAAAACCCCACAGCTGGGGAAAACCCGAACAATCCTCTTCTTATAGAATTAGATAAAATGAGACCTCCATGACCCAAAGACCAAGTACAAGATCTCCTCAAGCCCCAAGTCATCCCTCCACATGATCTCTTCCAAAAAGGACATCTACCAAAGTAAAAAAAGCTCAATCTCTTCACAAACTACTCCTATAAAAGTCTCAGTCCTAGAACTTTAGGTTTGCAATTCAACTTGTAACTTCAATGCCTACAACTCACACGTAAAACCCTAATATACTTGCACATGTGGGCATAAAACATATATTTTCAAGCCTTATTCCTTGCTTTGAATTTTCCTTCTTATTCTTAACTTTTTTTCTCTTCTTTCTTCTTTTCTTATTGCAGATCAAACTTGTGTGTGTACTTGAATAGGTTAAAGTCTATGGCTATATATACACCGTTCAAGAGGTCAAATAGGCTTGTTGTTAGATCCCTATAATACTAGTGTATTCCCCCATTGTTATTGTCAGTGTATCCCCCTTATTGTTATTGTTGTGCCCATGTAGTCCCCATATTGTTATTATTGTCCCCCATAGAAGCCCATTATTGTAATTTTTGTTCCCTGACATTATTATTGTTATGTTGACTTTGATTATATTGTGATCCCTTAGACTCCTATATATAGAAAGGAGGTTTTGTCATTTGAATCATCAAAGAATTGGTCATTTGTGTAATGTAAAGGAGGTTTTCCCTTTGAAGAGGCTAAGTTTGAAGTTGTTGATCTATCTCTTCTTCTATTTTGTGAGCTGGTTGCATAACAACTATTTTAGGCTGAATTCCACTGTAGGGATGATTTGGTCTTGGGATTCCAAATTGACTTTATAAACTAAAAAATGATGTTTCTTTCTTAATACATATTTCCCAAAAGTGTCTTTTACATATGACAAAAATTCTATTGACTTATGAAAAATATTTGACAAACCCCAGGAGCATGAAATGCATACTTCACCTAGATGACAATTAAATGGAGCATGAAACCCATACTCAAATAAAATTAATTTTCTTCTTTTACATGAAATACAAATTGATACAAGAACAAATATAAATATGAAGACCAAACCTAGTTACTTTTCGAACACCCCCTCTTAACTAGGGATGTATTCATAATGACTCAACAAGTCTATCTCAAGTTGAAATATTCTCATAAGAAGGGATCCATATTGATATGTCTCAATGGTCATTATAGCCAAAATTATCACATTACCAAGGTGTTGAAAGGTACACTCTATCTCTCATAATATCAAAGCATGATGTTGGGAGGCATTCCATGGGACACCACAATACCTCACCAAGGTACGTACTCCACCTAGGATACCCAAAGTATGTCTTCCACTGGATCATTTCCATCAATGAAATGTCCATTCACTGGACCATTCTTTATCCAAGTCCATGTACTTGAATTAGGATCTCCATGCTAATCCATCATAGTACATGACTCAAGAATGTCAATCCAATATTCTAATCAAATCCATAATACTCCTTATCCATGTCCATGTACCTAACTTAGGATATCAGGCCTAATTTGTCATTGTACCTAACACAAGGAGAACAAAACTAGTCCAATCTGCCATTCTCCCTATCCATGTGTTGTAGTGGCTACAACACCCTCCAAAATTTTGGATTGCACTCAAATTTTGGAGCCTTCCCTTGTCTTCCTCTTGATAGTTGTAAACACTTAAGCTCATTTTATGAGCTTTCCTAAAGCCCTTTGATCCCTTTTTCTTGTTGGATCAGTTGTCATCTTTTGGCATGTTTGACAAATATGTCATGTTTGTGAACCTTTTCTGGTGGTTTCAGAGGTTGGTATTTGTGTATATGATTTGTCCTATCTATGTAAACACCCGTCACACTCATACACAAAGTTTTGAGCACTATCACACAAGTGTCATCATGGTTGTCCTAAAGTTTATCTCAAGTGTCACACTTGTCGCTTCTTGTTATGAGACAGTCACAAAGAGGGAAATAATTTCTTGTTTCTTCAGTGGTCTATGTTGTCGTGTCATCGAAGTATGTTAAGTGTCTGGTCACAAGTTCAATATCATAAAAAGTCTATCTGCCTCTTCACTTAGCCAGTTTTTTGAAAATCTTCCTAATAGAGCAACCAAACTACATCAAACCCTGACTAAACTGCACACTGCAGAGTCTTAATCCTCAGTGTTGTGACCTTGCTACCTAGAACTGTGCAATGTGCAGTCACTATCCTCTATGGTAGTTACACTACGCAATTCTAGAGCATATTAGCCTTCCTTGACCCCCAAAATTGTGCAGCAGTTCCTCATAGTCTGAATTAAACTACACACTTCGCACTTCTAGTCCTCAAGCTCTTCCCCTTTCCTACTGGAACCCCAAAATGCAAAGAGAACCCAACCTCACTTGGCCTCCAGAACTGTGCAGAGGTGTTCCTAGTGTCCTTTCTGAGCTGTAGCTCACTAACCTCAAGAACTGCATAGATTTTTCCTCCAGGTCTCTCTGCTTCCCAATCCTCCTTGCCTCTAAAAACTATGCAGATATGTCTCCCATGATCCCATCCTACATTAACCACTGTCTGCCTGAATTGTGCAATCTTGATTCTCGTTGGCCATTGCGCAATTTTTCTCCTAAGTGAAGACTATGCTTAGAAGTTCCTCATTCAAGCTTGAGCGATGCTCTGTGGAGTCTTAGTGATTAACCACACTCCCTCTCACCTAAAACTGCGAAATGTGCAATTAATGGGCCCTCTCTCCCAGTTTGTCACTAGTCCTAGGCTTAGTTCATGGATACCAATGGATCATCTTAGGTTAGGGAGTTTTTAGATTGATGTCATCCCGTCATGAGTGAATTGGAGGAACAAGTACACTGTCAATTCATGGTGAGATGATGAAGAAGGAGAAGAAGGAGGAAGCATGCCTAAAGACTCACTTGTAGCTAAATGGAAAAATGAACCTACCAAGAGGAAGCAAAGGGAACACACTTGTGCAACCACCTTCCAGGACCAAAGATCATTGAATAGCCCGCATCATCAGGCTATGCAGAGGAGAAGAGAAAGCACATCCAAGAACACATCTATCACTTAGCAGTAGTAGCGGCTTGACATTTCCACATCATCAAGCCAGTCCATGTCAGCAGTGTCATGTCAAGTGGTGTCATGAGTTGTCACTTGCCACATCACTATTGTGGACCATGTTTATTGTAAATCAAATGTATTGTAAAGTGGAAGTCCAATGGACACACATGAATGTGAAGAGTCATGTAAGTTGAAAAGTTAAAGGAAGCTGAAAAATCATGTGGGTAGTCAAAGAGTCACAAGGGGTAAGCATCACCCCTTGGTTACCCCCTCATTGTATGAGCAAATGAATTTTCACCTTGGCTCCTCCTGTAATGCATTAAAGAGATCAATTAGTTATTTGAGGAGAAAGGAGTGGCCATATTGTCCCGCTACTGGGGCTAGTGATGTATGATGTAAATATGTGTCTTGGAACTTTTGCTTAATTACATAAGCCTTTTTAGGCCAACACATTTTCATGCATGACTTACGAATGTTTGTCAGACTATTCTGTGAATGCTTGTATTTCATGTTTGCTTTCATGTGTACTAATATAGTTGAATATTATTTAAGTGCTTATCTTGTTGGGAATGTGTTGTAATGGTTGTCACTGTTGCCTTATCCTTGTGGACTATTCTGTGGGATACTATACAAACCTTTCCTTTCTTATTGGTTATAACAACCATCACATCCGATGTGGACTATTCCGTTGGATGTTAGACAAATTTTCCCTTGTTCATTGGTTGTAATGACTATATCATCCACTGTGGAATATTCTGTTGGATTTTGGAAATGCATTTCTGATTCATGTGTGCCCCTTCTTGGGTGGTACTATTACCTCTCACTTATATGCTCACTTTTCTCCCCCCTTTTGTAGTAAGAGATCCTATACATAGTTGCATTGCACACTCACCTTAATTTTTGAAGATACCATTGCATCACTCTCTTGTGATGATGACTAGAGCTGAGGAAAATATTTAAGCATTTGGAAAGTGAGCATTTATACCAGATGGGACTCCTACACCAAACAGTGTGAGGTATAATTGGGATTTCATATCGGGGAGATCCCCTAAATGTTGGCGAGTCCAACACTGTCAACATTTCTGGTGCTAGAAGGAGCGCATCCAATATTTTATGGCTTATTGTCCCATTGACCCCACTAATACATCCTCTGGATAAGACAATAAATTTTACTCTATCTCCCCTACTCATAATTATGAAATTAGTAACCCTTCGCTGCCCAAGCCTGAACGTGAAATTGCGTACCATCAACTTCGGGCTATTTGCCCCATCACCCATTAATTTGTAAAAGATGTTGGATTGATTCTAGGAGTAATCACTCTTCCATATTTTTAGAAGAAGAACAAGAACAACCCCATAGGAGTACTGGTCTCGTCCTGTTGAACAAGCAATTCTTTCCACTCTCGAAGAAATAACAAAAGTTATGGGAAGGGAAGAAGAACCTCCACTCTTTCAAGGAGGAGAAGGAGGAGACCCTTTACTCTTTGGTTCAAATTTTGACGGGGGAGGTGGAGAGGAAGGAAACTAAGAAGAAGAGGAGGAGGAACCATCAGATTCAAAAGAGGAAGAGGGGGACAACGAAGAAGAAGACATGGTAGAGCAGAATCTGGATTAGATGACTCAAGGCCCATTGACAAGTCAGGGTGTCCTACATAAGAGGTTGAGACACACAGAGAAGCTCTTGATGAAATATGACCCTGACAAGAGATGAAGGCTAAAGATCACTTAGACAAATTTTACCTACAACTGCAAACACTTGAGGTACATTACGATGATGTTGCATGAAGAGTTTTCCTCTCTACCTTGGATAGTAGAGCAGTTGTATGGTACCACAACCTTCCTTCAATCTCCATTCAGAATTGGAGGACATTCAAAAGAATCTTTCTTGAGAATTTTTCTAAAGATAAGACCCTTGCCATGTTATTAAAGGAGTTGGGTAGTCTAAAGATGGAGCAGAAGGAAAAGGTTAAAGATTTCAATGAGAGGTTCAATCACATCTTGAACAAGTTTTCAGACAACACAAAGCCTCATGATTCCATCACTATCGACTATTACACTTTTGTCTTACCGACAAGTATTGCATAGTTTGTAAAGTGAACTATGAGACCAACTTTAATAGAAAACTATGAAGAGGCTGTTGCCGTAAAGAAGGACTTGTGCACTATTGGAGTCATCACATATGATGAACCCATAAAGGACTCCAAAGACACAGGTAAGAGGTCTTAGGACTCCATGAGAAAGGCTATGGAAAAGGAACCAAATGATCTTGAAAGCCTTATTCATCTCGTCAAGTCCTTGACCACCGAAATGGATGAACTTAAACAAAGGACAAGAAAGCTTACTATGAGCAGTAGGAACCTCATGTTCATGTATAGAAGGAATACAACTTCTGGAAATAGCAACAATCAATCGAAAAAATTTGTGTAGAGTTCCAATGTGGTGCTGATCATTGAAAAAATTGGCATAGACTCATAGTTCTGATTTCATAATGAGCATTATTTAGAAAAAAACATGTCCACAGTGGAACCAACTCGCAAGAAGAATAACTGCACAGGTGTTGACACAATCATGGTTGAGGAAGAAGTGGAGCTCGATCAAGATGAGAAAGAAGCCACTGTAGCTGATGAAGCTCCAGACACTAGGCACACACTAAACATGTATCATTGTATTCTCGCAAGCCAAAAAAGTACTACCAATAAGGAACCTCTGAGTGATGGTCAAGACCAAAAGTAGAGTAACCGATACAACTTGAGAAGTCAAGGGCCGATCGCTATGATTGAGGTGGAAAAACAGAAATTCATAGATTTTTTTTAAGAAAACTAAGTCCTCCAGCTAACTCGGCACAACAAACTCAGATAAAGTCCGGGAAAATAGTTCCAACAAAAAGTGTTTCCACTAGCAACAAAGACAAAACAATTGCACTGGAAACCGTAAACCCAGTTCATCCCTGAACACCTTAGTCAGTCTTCCCGCTGTAGATTACAATATTGTAGAAGATATGAAGAAGGTTCATGCAAACATATCCTTGTTTGAACTTACCACAATTTCGAGCCAGCGGGACATCCTTCTACGACCACTTGGAAAAACTTCTACTGGTAATGCTACCTCTTCAGATAATGGATATAGTAAGTCTCTTGACGTTCTCACATCTATGCTTAATACACTCCATTTGGAGGCAAGCAAACTTTTCCCATCATTCTTGTTAACGTTTGAAATATTCAACTTCAACATACACAATTGCTTGGTTGATTTTGGTGCATCGGTACATGTCATGTCACTATTTGTGGCCAAGAAGATCAATGCTCAATGGGACATGACCGATGCATAAATAATTCAACTAGACCAATCTTGTGTTCCAACAATTAGTGAGCTCAAGGATGTCATCATTCGATTATCAACTGATGGACGAGTTCATTAATGCATCAACATTGTAATTGTGGACATTCGAGAAGCATATGGGGTATTACTGAGTAGAGACTGGTCAAGCAAGCTACACGGATACTTTGCCATAGACTGGTCAAACTTATGGATTCCGTAAAGAGGCAGGAATAATAAAATTCAAGTAGAGTTAGAGAGATACATGAAGCACACAGTGACTCCCTTGAATGGGTATAACGAGCCATTGGCTTTCATAGAACTTGTTTTTTGCAATTGTTTTCTAGAAACATAGTTGGGGTGCTATCTTGCAGAGCCATCTCCAGTTCCACCAGACACACAGTTGGACCTCCTTCCATGTCCAACTGGTGATAATGAACTTGTAAAGTTAGCAGTAGTGGTAGTAGTATTACTAATGCAATAAGTGGTCCTTGTACATATGATATGTGGAAAATGTACTTTGATGGATCCAACGCATGAGAGGGCTCTGAAGATGGTTGTGTTTTAATAGACCCACTGTAGAGGAAACATTTAATCTATAGTCTCTTGGAATTCGAGTGCACGAACAAAACTGCAGAGTATGAAGCACTCGTCTTAGGCTTACATAAAGCCATTGACCTTAATGTTGCTGTCCTGAAAGTGGTAGGTGACTCTGAAATCATGGTGCATGAGGTACGTAACACTATTCATTATGTGTCATCTCATCTTAAGAGTTATCAACAATAGGTATGGTGATTCATCTCTCACTTCCAAGATTTTAATATTATTTTAGTACCAAGGATGCGTAATAAAACTGTAGATGCCTTGGAAAACACAAATACTAGGATGTTACCTTTACAAGACGACTTTTCTATTGAAATTATGTAAAACCATCCATCCCAGATAACATAAATAACTTAAATTTGTTTTATGACAACCGACAGATACTGTACGTTATGGTCAACACTAATGCATTCAAAGACGCAATGATTGATGAGGACGAGCATGGGCAGACATTGTAGGACACAACCAATGCAAACAAAGGCAACCTCATCCCTAAGGTTGTGGTATCACTGGAAAAGATGTATGATCTGCATAACCACTTCCAGGGACTTGTGAATTCCAAGACCCATAGTTCTACATTTTCGCATGAGAAAATCAATTTATAAACTAAGAAATATCCGAAGTATCTTAAACTCGGTACTTGCTACAGAACACAAGAGAAACAAACCTTCATCCACCTATTCAAGCATTATTGTGATATCTTCACATGGATGCACGATAATATCAAGAGATATGACACACGAATAATCCAACATGTGATACCAATAAAGGAAGGGGCCAAGGCATTTATGCAAAAATTAATAAAAGTTCACCCAACACTTGAGCCCTTCATACAGAAGGAAACGAGAAAACTACTGAATGCTCAGATCATTTACAAGGTGCGGAATTCAACGTGGGTATAAAACTTAGTTCGTGTAAGAAAGAAGTCTGGGGAGATTCCCCAGTGCACAGATTTTTGTAATATCAACGTGCCTCAGACAAGGACAATTAACTAGTTTCGTCCATGGAGAAGATATTGCTAACAATATCTGGGGCCGAAATGTTTTCTTTTCTCGATGGATTTTTGAGTTACAACCAGGTTCTAGTAGCAAATCCTAATGGATTAAAAACTACATTTTGGACAAAGTGAGGCACATTTGCATTTCGACGAATGCCAATTGGGCTGGTTAATGCTGGTGCAACGTTCTAACATGGAATGGAAATCACCTTCCACGGGCTTATTGGACAGAGCATAGTGGTCTACCTTGATGATGTGATAATATTTTCCAAATAGAAGTTAGACCACCTGCGCCATTTGAAGAATATTTTTGAGCGATGCTGAAAATATGGGATATCCTTAAATCCCAAGAAGAGTATCTTTGCAATGTGTGAAGGTAACCTTCTTGGACAAATCATTGCTAAAATTGGGATCAAGGTAGATCTAGACATGGTTCAAACCATCATGCAGATTCACCACCTAGTGAATAAGAAAGCTATGCAACCTTTCTTGGGGAAGATTAACTTCCTTAGAAAGTTCATCTTTGACTATGCTCAGATTGTTAAACCAATACAAGTTATTATCAAGAAATATGCAACCTATAAATAGGATAAAAGGGAAAAGGTTGCGCTTGCCTATATTAACCAAGCTATAACAGAATTGCCCACATTGTACAAACCAAAATTCAACAAAGACTTCTTGGTCTACACTTTCACTTTCAACAACTCTCTTGCTTCTATGCTCACTCAGAAGGATGAGTTAAACAATGAATGACCTATCTCCTTCACGAGTGCGAGCCTGTAGGGACCAAAGCTCAATTACCTTGCAGTGGAAAAATAAGCTTATGCAGTGTACAAGGCAATAAAGCACTTCATACCCTATCTGTTGAAAAACCATTGTATTATCATTGTTCCACACTCAAAAGTCAAGTCACTTCTTGTTAAACAAGAGTTGGGTGAAAGAAGGGTGAACTGGATGACCAGATTACCAGAATATGATCTTGACATCAAGCCAGTTCACACCATCAAGGGTCATGGTCTTTGTAAGTTAGAAACAAAAGAATTCAACACAAAATAAGAAGAAGAAGAGCTCGCAGGATGGGAGCAAGAAATCAAAATGTAGAGCATTAAGTAGCCTCCCTCACTTTGGATATAAAATCTCGGTATGCAGACGTGCACCAATATCTTCAGCATGGCACCATGCCCTCTAACTTTTCTATTTGGTAGAAGAGGGAACTCTAACTCAAAGCACTATCATATCAATTTGTGCATGGGGTGCTATTCAGGAAGCACCACAATGGGATATTTCTTAAGTATCTGGAGGCACATGATTCAGACAGAGTTTTACGTGATCTCGATGACGGACCAAACAGGGACACTTCACAAGAAACAATACAACACACAAGGTCATGTGAGTCGATTACTACTGGCCAACATTATTTAAGGATGATCATGCCTATGCCCACAAGTGTTTCGTCTGTTAGAGGTGTGCCGTTAGAAATCAAAAGCCAACAACCCCGCTGCATCCTGTCATGGTAGAAGAACCTTTTAAATAGTGGGGATTGGATATTGTTGGGGAAATTTTCCGTCACTCATCGAAGCAACACCACTATATCCTAACTGCTACAAATTATTTTATGCAGTGGACAGAGGTAGTTCCACTAAAAAAAGTGAACGATCAGGAAGTCATCAACTTTCTGTAGTAGAATCTCATCTCCAGGTTTGACATTCCTACGTTACTTTTTTTTGACAATGAAACATATTTTTCCTTGTTCAAGCTTTATGATTTTTCATTAGAAAATGATATCATCTTGAAACATTCTACTAATTACTATCCACCAGGGAATGGTCTCACTAAGTCGACAAACAAGAACCTCATTCATATCATAAAAGAGACCATATTCTCTGAACAATGAAATTGACACTCCTCTTTGGTGAATGCTTTATGGGCTGACCGTGTCACACCTAAGCCTTATATGAATAACTCCCCTTACTTCATGGTGTATGGAAATGAAGGCATCCTCCCACTGAACATATACTTTCTCGCTCTCCAATTGTCCCAAAACTTGCAAGGCAAGCCATGTCTTTTAGTTCAGTGTAGGATGGACACTTTGTATCAGATATAAGAAGAAAGGTTGAAAGCAAAAGTTTTTTTTTTCACTTCACCGGAGTGTTGAAAATAGAAATAAGAAATGATAAAAATAGAATCTATAAATTCCAACTGTAATTTGTCCTTGAATTAAAATTGAATTTAGTCTCACCAACTACTTGGAAATAATTGATTAATTCATTTTGAATTAATTAGTTGGAGAAATTCAAGTTAGAAGTCTTTATGCAGTCATGCAATAATTATCCCTTCAATTAAGGAGAGTATCCCTTAATTAAGGAGATAAGATTGAGTTATATTTGAGTTGTAATTAGTTAGCTCAGTTTACTGAGTTAAGTCCAATTAAATTAGTTCCAAACTATTTGAGGAACTAATTGTGAGTTATTAGTCAATTTATGCATGCATGCACTCAACGAGTGTACTCCAGATAACTGAAGATTCCGCCATCAGAAACTCATGCATGTATATTCTGAGAAAGACCCGCTTGAGCTAAATGTCAAGGACAATGTACTATCAGTTGCATGTGTTTTCCTATAAAGGAAAATCATGCATGCAGTCAAGGTAAGGTTCCTTGAGGATTGCACAGTTCAGATAGGGTATGAGATGACTGTGAGAGATCAATTTTCCACTTGGTTGGAGAAGATCATCCTAGAGGAACAACGCAAGGAAATAGGAGCTTGGAGGGAAGAGAGGAAGGCTTGTGAGAAGCTTTGATTTCCTGTGAGCATCTGTGAGGATTGTACTGAGAGCTGGCTAGCTATGAGAGCTAAGGCTTTGTATAATTCTTATGTATTTCCACCTTGTATGATAATACAAATAGTGGGGTTTTTACCTGAGGCTTTCCCCAAAGTATTTTCATGTGTATTGTGCATTGATTCTTCTTCTTTTGGTTATATGTGTTTAGCTCTGATTCAACTTGATCTTTAAGCTTCCACAAATTGATAGTAGAAGTAGGTTATAGTATTTTTATTTGGTTATAATGCATTATCGGGTTAATCTACAGTTAGATTTTCTACATAGTCTTAAAGTGAGATTTGTAGAGAATTTGCAGAATTTCTACATGGTATCAAAGCTGGATTTGTAGAAATTTTCTCCAAGTTTATCGCAGCTATGAATAGTATACAGAGAAGAGAATTCGAAATTTGAAGTTCGGGGTTGTAGGTGCAAATTGAATTCATATCATAATTCAATGGAGATGGGACATTATGCAAGTAATTTCCCATCGAAGAAGTCCAAGAAGGGATCCTTGGAAGGATCGGAAGGTGAGGCGTTAGCCTCTTAGTTCGAAATGGACTTTACCCTCATTGCATGCATGGTGTCATCGATGATGGGTTGTGTTTGGTATCTTGACAACGGAGCCTTATTCCACATAACTAATGATAAAAGTTTATTCAGTGCCTTGGAGGAGAAAGACCTCAAGATGCACATAAAGATGGATGATGACGAAAGGTATAGTGTTTCAAGAGTGGGCATGGTTGCTTTTCAGAGTGAGCATGGAGCTCCTATCACCTTGATAGATGTGAAGTATGTGTCTGGACTGAAGAAGAACTTAGTATCAGTCATGATGCTGGAGGACAAAGGCTACGATGTTGTCTTTGGTAAGGGAAAGATTTTCCTTAGACACATCACCACGAGATAGGTGAAACATATCGGCTCACGAGTTAAGAACCTGTGTGATCTTGAGGTTTAAGATGCATGCAAAGCCTTGAGGAGCAAGGCAAATGTTAGAGACTTGGTGGTTGAGAGGGAGAGTAAATTACCTCATAGCCTACAACCTCAAAAGAAGTCTCAGACAATTGTGAAGGAGCCACAATTGGAGAAGCAGAGAGGAGACTGAGTGAAGAGATCCCCTCATGCAGATAACTCAATTAGAGGGGAATTTTGATCCAAGTGGGTAGAGGGATCACATGCAGCCATAACTCCAAGTGTGAGGTGGGGTAATGTGAAGTGATAGTCCCAAGAAGGTTGAAATTGAGCAGGGTCCATTGAGAGGTTTTATCTCATGGATCGTACCTTGCTACATGAGCCGAAAGTACATAGTAGTGGGAGAAATCAATGGGATTGATGTAGTTAGAGATCAAAGTGATAGAGGCTAGAGCAATTAGATCCAAAAGAGCACAGAGAAGGATTGACAACAGTGCAGAAAGGCAAAGTCAATGGAAGTGCAAAGTTTTCAGTTGACAAAGGCAATAACAGTTAGAGACTTTGATGACAGATGCATCATACTGATTCAGGTTGGATGTTTTTTTGTTTCTAGAGTTGCTGGAGCAACAACACTAGAGAGAAGTCTTGCATGCATAACATTCCAAAGGTTCATGATCTGGATTGAGTTGAATTCCTTTCTTGTTGAGATGGAGTGTTGAAAATAGCAATAAGAAATGATAAAAATAGAATCTAGAAATTCCAATTTTAATTTGTCCTTGAATTAAAATTGAAATTAGTCTCACTAGCTGCTTGGGAACAATTGATTAATTTAGTATGAATTAATTAGTTGGAGAAATTCAAGTTAGAAGCCTTTCTGTAGTCATGAAACAATTATCCCTTAAATTAAGGAAATTATCCCTTAATTAAGGAGATAAGATTGAGATATATCTGAGTTCTAATTACTTAGCTTAGTTTACTGAGTTAAGTCCAGTTAAATTAGTTCCAAACTATTTGAGGAACTAATTGTGAGTTATTAGTTAGTTGATGCATGCATGCACTCAATGAGTGTAATCTAAATAACTGAAGATTCCATCATCAGAAACTCATGCATGTCTATTCTGAGAAAGGCCCAGTTGAGTTAAATGTCAAGGATAGTGTACTATCAGTTGCAAGTGTTTTCTTATAAAGGAAAATCATGCATGCAATCAAGGTAAGGTTCCTTGAGGATTTCACAGTTCAGACAGGGTGTGAGATTAGTGTGAGAGATCAATTTTCCACTTGGTTGGAGAAGATCATCCCAGAGGAACAATGCAAGGAAATAGGAGCTTGGAGGGAAGACATGAAGGCTTGTGAGAAGCTTTGATTTCCTGTGAGCATCTATGAGGATTGTACTGAGAGTTGGCTATCTGTGAGAGCTAAAGATTTTTATAATTTTGATGTATTTCCGCCTTGTACGATAATACATATAGTGTGGTTTTTAGCTGAGTCTTTCCCAAGTATTTTCATGTGTATTGTCCATTTATTCTTCTTCTTCTTCTGGTTATATGTGTTCAGCTCTAATTCAGCTCGATCTTTAAGCTTCCACAAATTGATAATGGAAGTAGGTTATAGTATTTTTCTTTGGTTATAATGCATTATCATGTTAATCTACAATCAGATTTTCTACATAGTCTTAGAGTGAGATTTATAGAGAATTTTCAGAATTTCTACATGGTATCAGAGCTAGATTTGTATAAATTTTCTCCAAGTTTATCGGAGCTGTGAAAAGTATACGGAGAAGAGAATTCAAAGTTTGAAGTTCGAGGTTGTAGGTGAAAATTGAATTCATATCATACTTCAATGGAGATGGGACATTATGCAACTAATTTCCCATCAAAGAAGTCTAAGAAGGGATCCTCGGAAGGATCAAAAGGTGAGGCATTAGCCTCTTAGTTCGAAATTGGATTTTCCCTCATCGCATGCATGGTGTCATTGACGATGGGTTGTGTTTGGTATCTTGACAACGGAGCCTCATTCCACATGACCAGTACTAAAAGTTTATTTAGTGCCTTGGAGGAGAAAGACCTCAAGATGCGCATAGAGATGGGTGACGACGAAAGGTATAGTGTTTCAAGAGTGGGCATGATTGCCTTTCAGAGGGAGCATGGAGCTCCTATCACCTTGACATATGTGAAGTATGTGCCTGGATTGAAGAATAACTTAATATTGATCGTGATGTTGGAGGACAAAGGCTACGATGTTGTCTTTAGTAAGGGAAAGGTTTTTCTTAGACACATCACCATGAGACAAATGAAACATATTGGTTCACGACTTAAGAACTTGTATGCTCTTGAGGTTCAATATGCATGCAAAGCCTTGAGGAGCAAGGGAAATGTTAGAGACTTGGAGATTGAGAGGGAGAGTAAATTACCTCTCGACATGCAGCCTCAGAAGAAGTCTTAGACAATTGTGGAGGAGCGACAATTGGAGAAGCAGAGAGGAGACCAAGTGAAAATATCCACTAATGCAAATATCTCCATTAGGGGGGAATTTCAATCTAAGTGGGCATAGGGATCACATATAGCCATACCTCTAGGTGTGAGGTTGGGCATGTGAAGTGATAGTCCCAAGAAGGCTGAAATTGGGCAGGGTCCATTGAGAGGTTTTATCTCATGGATCATTCCTTGCTATGAGAGCCCAAAGTACATAGTAGTGGGAGAAATCACTGGGATTGATGCAGTCAGAGATCAAAATGATAGAGGCTAGAGTAGTCAGATACTGAAGAGCACAAAGAAGGATTGACAACAGTGCAAAAAGGAAGAGTCAGCAGAAGCACAAAGTTTTCAGTTGACAGAGGCAATAACAGTTAGAGACTTTGATGACAGATGCATCATACTAATTTAGGTTGGAGGATTTTTTGTTTTTGGAGTTGTTGGAGCAACAACACTAGAGATAAGTGTTGCATGCATAACATTCTAAAGGTTCACGATCCGGATTGAGTCAAATTCCTTTCTTGTTGAGAGGGAGTATTGAAAATAGCAACAAGAAATGATAAAAATAGAATCCAGAAATTCCAATTTTAATTTGTCCTTGAATTAAAATTGTGAATCAAAATCGAATTTAGTCTCACTAGCTGCTTGGAAATAATTGATTAATTTAGTTTGAATTAATTAGTTGGAGAAATTCAAGTTAGAAGTCTTTCTGCAGTCATGCAACAATTATCCCTTAAATTAAGGAGATTATCCCTTAATTAAGGAGATAAGATTGAGTTATATTTGAGTTGTAATTCATTAGCTCAGTACTGAGTTAAGTCCAGTTAAATTAGTTCCAAACTATTTGAGGAACTAATTGTGAGTTATCAGTTAGCTGATGCATGCTTGCACTCAACGAGTGTACTCTAGATAACTGAAGATTTGCTCATTAGAAACTCATGCATGTCTATTCTGAGAAAGACCCAATTGAGCTAAATGTCAATGACATTGTACTATCAGATGCATGTGTTTTCCTATAAAGGAAAATCATGCATGCAGTGAAGGTAAGGTTCCTTGAGGATTGCACAGTTCAGACAGGGTGTGAGATCAATGTGAGAGATCAATTTTCCAATTGGTTAGAGAAGATCACCCCAGAGGAACAATGCAAGGAAATATGAGCTTGAAGGGCAGATAGGAAGGCTTGTGAGAAGCTTTGATTTCCCATGAGCATCTGTGAGGATTGTATTGAGAGCTGGCTAGATATGAGAGCTAAGGATTTGTATAATTATTATGTATTTCCACCTTGTATGATAATACAGATAGTGGAGTTTTTATCTGAGGCTTTCCCCAAAGTATTTTCATGTGTATTGTGCATTGATTCTTCTTCTTCTGGCTATATGTATTCAACTCTAATTCAGCTCTATCTTTAAGTTTCCACAAATTGATAGTAGAAGTAGGTTATAGTATTTTGATTTGGTTATATTGCATTATCGGGTTAATCTACAGTCAGATTTTCTACATAGTCTTAAAGTGAGATTTGTAGAGAATTTGTAGAATTTCTACATAGAGTCATATTCAAGAGATGGTTAGATAGAAAGTTTGCAGGGAGGAATAACTTTAGTGTCAGTGACACAGTCTCAAAGTCGGACAAATCCCACATGGATAAAGGAAAACATACTAAGTTTCAACCCCTATGGATTGGTACTTACACAGTCCATGAAAAGCTTGGCCAACACACGTATCATCTTCAATCACTTGACAGGAAGTTTGAATCTCTCCCTGTCAATGGCCAAGACTTAAAGCAATATTTTCAATGAAGATCTGAGGTTGTTCCCTGCACTATGTACATATTCTTTTGTTTTTTTGTTGTTGTTTATGTTTTTTTCAAGTTGTGTTGTTTTTTTATGTAAACAAGTTTTATGCCTTACTATGTTGTGGCTTCCAAATATGTGTATGGCTGAAGTTCAAAGACTCTTGTGACATTGTAGCACTTGGCTAGCCCTTTTTTTGTCTTCCTTGTGTTGGTTGTGTCTTTTGGTCAATGAAGTTTTGACAAAAATATGATTTGTCTATAAGGAAAGTTTTGGTCCAACCATGAACCTGTGTCCAGTCTAGAAACTTCATGCCTATAGTTAGTTTTATGCTTTGGTGTTTGCAAGCTCTTCCAACTAGTAGAAATGGAGAAGGGAAAAATATAAATGAGTAAACCTAAATCAGAGGTCTTTATATGCTTTTTTGAAGGAACAACCTCTCCTGCTCTCAATAAGTCGGGATCCCTCTTTTTCCCCAAAATATTTAAGTTCCAATGCACAATTCTCTTTCAATAAATAAATAAATAAAGGAAAAATAAGAGAAATGCTTCTTGCATAGATAGGTGAAGCAAGCAACTCCACCGGGGTACTGTCCAAGTTCACTGGTAGTGGAGAAATGCTTATGTTCTTGCCTGAATCTGTGGGGGTACTGTCTAGGCCTGCTGGCAACAGAGCAACACTAGAGATGAAAAACTATACTCTTAAAATCTTAATCTCACAAGCTAAACCACCCCTCCCAATTAAAAACATTGTCATCATGCTAAATCTTATATTGTGTTCAACTGAGAAGGTACATAGGGGACCATGTCTGCCCATGGGGTAAGTGGGGAAGACAAAGTAATATGCATGATGAATCAATAATCCCTAAAGTACCAAGGCCCTGCACAGAAGAAAATAACCAACAAAGAGAAGCTGGAATTCAACTAGTGTGTCGCCAAGTATTGTAGCAGCTACAACACCCTTCAAAATTTTGGCTTGCACTCAAATTTTAGAGCCTTCCCTAGTCTTCCCCTTGATAGTTGCAAGCACTTAAGCTCATTTTATGATCTTTCCTAAAGCCTCCTGACCTCTTTTGCTTATTGGATCAACTATCATCTTTTGGCATGTTTGAATGATATGTCATGTTTGCGAACATTTTTTGGTGGTTTCAGAGGTTGGTCTTTGTGTATATGAGTTGTCCTAGTTATTTAAATACCCGTCGCACTCATACAAAATGTTTTGAGCACTATCGTACAAGTGTCGTCACAGTTTTCCTAAAGTCTATCTCAAGTGTCACACTTGTCGCTTGTTGTTATGAGACAATCACACAGAGGGAAATGTTTTCTTGTTGCTCCAGTGGTCACAAGCTCAATATCATCACAAGTCTATCTCCCTCCCACACTTAGCCACTTTTCTGCAAATATTTCTGACCAAGTAACCCTACTACACTAGACCCTGACTTAACTATGCAGTGTGTAGTCTCAGCCCTCAGTGTTGTGACCTTGCTACCTAGAACTATGTAGTGCGTAGTCACTGTCTACCAAGGAAGTTGCATTGCATATTTGCAAAGCCTAACAACCTCTCTTGACCCCCATAATTGTGTAATAGTTCCTCCCAATCTAACTTGAACTATGCACTTCACACTTCCAGTCCTCAAGATATTCCCATTTCCTGCTGGAACCCAGAATGTGTAGAGAACCAAACCTCCCAAACTATGCAGAGGTGTTCCCAATGTCCTCACTCATGCGGAGCTCACTGACCTCAAGAATTATGTAGATTTTTCCTCCAAGTCTCTTTTCTTCCCAGTCCTCATTGCGTCTAAAAAATGCACATATATGTCTCCCATGATTCCATCCCACGTTAGCCACTATCTACTTGAACTACGCAATCCTGACGCCCAATGGCCACTACACAATTTTTCTCCTCAGTGAGGACTGTGCTTAGAAATTCCTTAGGCAATCCCGAGTTACACTCTATGCAATCTCAATGATAAAACCCTCTCCCTATCACCTGGAACTACACAATGCACAATTATTGGGCCCTCTCTCCTAGCCTATCACCAGTCTCAAGCTCATTTCATGGATAACAATGCATCATCTTAGATTAGGGAGTCTTCAGATTGATGTTGGTCCATCATGAATGAATTATAGGAACAGGTACACTACCAAATCATGGTCAGATGATGGAGAAGGAGAATAAGGATGAAACATGCATAAAGACTCACTTGTAGTTGAATGGATGAATGAAGCTACCAAGAGCAAGCAAAGGGAACACAAGTGTGCAACAACCTTCCAAGATCGAAGATAATTGAAGAACCCACATCATCAATCTATGCAGAGGAGAAGAGAAATCACATCCAAGAACAAATATATCACTCAACAAAAATAGAAGCTTGACATTGCCACATCATCAAGACAGTCCATATCAACAGTGTCATGTCAATTTGTGTCATGAGTTTTCACCTACCACATCACTATTGTGGGCGATGTTTATTGTAAATCAAATGTATTGTAAAGTGGAAGTCCAATGGAAACACATGAATATGAAGAGTCACGTAAGTTGAAAAGTCGAAGGAATCTAAACATTCATGAGGGTAGTCAAAGAGTCACAAGGGGTAAGAATCACCCCTTGGTTATATATACCTCTTCATTGTATGAGCAAAGGAGTTTTCGCCTTGGCTCCTCCCGCAAAGCATTAGAGAGATTAGTTAGTTCTTTGAAGAGAAAGGAGTGGCTCCAATGTCCCACTGCTGAGGTTAATGATGTACAATGTAAACATGTGCCTTGGAAATTTGCTTAATTACAAAAGCCTTTTCAAGCTAGCATGTTTTCATGCATGAATTATGAATGTTTGTAAGACTATTATGTGAATGTTTGTATTTCATGTTTTCTTTCACATGTACTAAGATAGTTGAACTATTTCAATTATCTTAGTGCTTATCTTGTTGGGAATGTGTTGTAATGGTTATCACTGCTATCTCATCCTTGTGGACTATTCCGTGGGATACTAGATAGACCTTTCCTTTCTTATTGCTTATAACAACTATCACATCCATTGTCGATTATTCGCTAGATGTTAGATGGATCTTCCCTTGTTCATTGGTTGTAACGACTATCACATCCACTGTGGACTATTTCGCTGGATTGTGGACAAGAATTTCCAGTTCATCTGTGTCTCTTCATGGATGGAACTATTACCTCTCACTTAGAGGCTTACTTTTCTCCCTCCTTTTGCAGTAAGAGAACCTTAACACAGTTGCGTTGCACACTCACCAAGAACACTCACCTTGCTTTTCGAATATACCATTGCATCACTCTCTTGTGTTGACAACTAGAACTGAGGAAAATCTTTAAGTATTTGGCAACCGAGCCTTTATAATGGATGGGACTCCCACACCAAATGGTGTGAGGTCTGATTGGGACTTCATATCGGGGAGATCCCTTGAATGTTGGTGGGTCTAGTACCATCAACACCATGATGAATGAACTAGATGTATGACAATTAGTCTTGACATAATACATGACACAGGGAGAACCAATGTCCAAGCTTACTCCCTCTGAACCCGAGATGAGAAATCCATCCTCACTCCCTCTCAAACATGGATAATTCATCAACAAGCCTCAACTTGTGTAAGAAGTACTAAGTTTTCTCATCATGTAACTTCTTGAAATAGGGCTCCAAATATGCTTATTAACATCTATGATTTTGTACTTGAGGTCTTCACATACTGTATCTTCAATTGTGTCCACCACTACTTGCACCACTTTCTTCCCTGAAGATAGTCCATCACATAGTTTCTTCAAAAAATGTTATCAAAAGGTTAGCTAGTCCATTGTTTTGAACACAACTTGACTGACCTTTTTAATCAATCTCTATCATCTAACACAACTCCATATTCACAAATAATTCTGCCCTCTAGTTATTATTTTCATATTTCCAAAATAGCCAACTGTCAGGGTCTTCAAAAAAACCTTCAAATATCCCTCTAACTATCCTATTTTTGCTTCAAATTGACAGTCCTTAAGGCACCAATCAAGCTACATTTCAATAGTGACTTAGTTTCTCTAATATTATTATCATAAGGTATTCCAAGCACAACCCACTTGATAGTGAATGTGTTGAAATTGTAGCAAGGAATGACTTATTTGACTTGTGATTTAGTGAAAGATGATTGAGTTAGCTTGAGTTATCCCTTAGTCAAATATGATTGAGTTAGCTTGAGTGCATTATCTCATATATGCTTGATTTATCTTTCAGTTAACATGTGTGATGGCCTATCACTGAGTTATTGCCAATTAATTCAAGTTAGATGGCATGCAATGAATTGTGGACTAGTTGATGGCTAAAATTAACTATCTGGTGGAGTTAAATATAGTGTCTGTCAGTTAAATTATCTCTAGTTCTAAAATAGAGATAGATTTGATTTTAGTTGGGTAGTTGACTTTCTTTTAACTCAACTTACTTTTAGTTAATGAGTTGAAACTGCTAAAATTAGCCCTAGTAGGTCATGCAATTCGAATTTCCTATTGAAATTGAATGAATGCATAAATTGTATTTAATTATGGTACAAAGGTTTTTGTGTAAAGAGGCTTGAGGATCAAGTAGGGAAATTTCTTTTGGGAATTGCACAAGAAAATTGGAGAAATTCCTATTTGTTAGGGGCAAAATTGCGCTAGGAAATAAGAGCTTCCTAGTAGGAGGCTCATTTGCCTAAGTGTTGGGAAAGTCTTGTGTAGAGTTGATCAAGATTGCAGGGCTTCAGGCTTGAAGTAGGATATTTGTAATAGATAAGATTTCTCAGTTGATAATACAAGAAAGAGGGGTTTTTCCCAGTTGGGTTACCTAGATAAATTTCTATGTGTGATTGTGTTTATATTCATGGTTTTCTTTTCACTGAATTTTGGTAGAGAAATCTTGTGTCTTTTGTAGATCAATTTTCTCTCATTAGCAGTTGTGAGGTTTCAAGGATTTTCTACATGGTATCAAAGCATAAAACATGATAGGGACCAAGTTACTTGATCAAATTTGAAGCGAGTTGAAGAGGAGATCAGTTAGTGCAAGAATTCTTTAAGTGCATGAATCATGTTAGTGAGGAAAGAGCATGCCCTAGAAGGGACATCAAATTTATGTGCATGGAAGGATAGGATGGAGGCTGTGTTAGATGATAATGGAGTTTTGGAATGCAACAATACTAATATTCCTAAATCTCCTACATCAGATGCAAAAAAACTAACTCAATGGAGGAAGGGTACTACCAAATCTAGGAGGATGATCCTAGAAGGAGTTAGAGACCATATTGTTCCAAATTTGCATGGGAAGAAGACAAAATTTGAGATGTGGAAGGCCCTTACTAATATTTTAGAAAGTAGTAGTGATGCAAAAAAATTATCTTTAAAGAACAAATTAAGGAGAATTCAAATGGGCAAGGATGAGCCCATTGTTACATATCTATCTAGGTTAGCTCAAGTGAGGGATGAACATGGAGGTGTAGAGAGACAGTTCAATCATCAAAGCTTGTGAGCCTTTCTCTTCTTGGGCTTCCAAAATCTTGGCATAGCTTCCAGGATTCTATGAATGTCAAAGATAAGTTCCTTGATTGGGAGAGATTGTGGTCAAATCTTGTGCAAGAAGAAATAAGGAGGAACATAAGGGATGGAGTCTCAAATGGGACAAAAGAGGAGGAGAGATTTTCCTTATCTAGAAAAGGGAAATAAGAATCAATGCCAAACTGAATGTAGTCAGAATGGTGGAAAGGAAAAGGAGGATCTAAGCAAGATCAAGTGTTTTCATTGTCATGAATCTGGACATTATGCTACAAAATTTCCAAACAAGAAATCCAACAAGCATGTTGCAGCAACAACAAGAGGAGAACCATTCTCTTCTCAGTTCGAATTGAATTTCTCTTCAATAGCTTGCATGGAACACTCAGTTCAAGGTAATGTGTGGCACATTGACTCAAGGGCTACATTTCACATGACACGGGATAAAAAAATTCTTCAACAATTTGGAGGAGAAATACATGCAATTCCATATTGATCTCGGGGATGATGACATATACATGACCAAAGGAGTTGGTACAATAAGGTTTAAGAGGGAGTTTGGTTCCCTCCATCTCAAGAATGTGATTTATGTTCCAAGATTGAGGAAAAAACTTGTCTCAATAGTAGCCAATGAAGACAAATGGGATCATGTTGTATTTAGCAAAGGGAAGGCTTACCTTAAGCATCTTGCTTCAGGAAAAGTCTAGCCGATTGGTGTTAGGATCAAGAACCTCTACAACTTTGAGGTTGATGCATGTGCAGCCTTGAGAAACAATGCAAAGAGTTCTTAGAGTAGAGATGTGATGGTTAAGAGAAGGATAAAGCTCTCAAGATGGATCCTCAACCACTGTCTTAGTTCCAGTCTAAGATTTTTGGCAATTGAGTTGACCAATAGGATGATGATGATGAGGACCATAGCCTAGGGTGAGCTGGGGAAACCCCTCAGTTAGAGACTTGTAGTATAGCGAAAGTTCGAGCCAAGTGGGTAAAGGATTTGGTTAAGGGAGCTCAAAAGAGAGTTGAGTCCCCCATAACCAAGAAGCATACACCCAGATGCACATTATACATGGCTCTTTCTATTTCAAAGGGAGAAATTGTAGTAACAGAGAACTTGGTAGAGCCAAAGACAAATCCAGGTGGAAACGTTTATTCCAAGAAACCCTTCCTCGCTAAGAGGGAGTGTTGAAAATCTAGCAAGGAATGGCTTCTTTGACTTGCTCCCTAGTCAAACATGCCAATTAGAATTCAATCTCATAGATGCTTGAGTTAGCTTTCAGTTAACATGTGTGATGTGGCCTATTACTGAGTTATTGTCAGTTATTTCGAGTTAGATGGAATGTAATGAGTTGTGGACTATTTGATGGCTAAAATTAGCTATCTGGTGGAGTTAACTCCAGTGTCTGTTAGTTAACTGATCTCTAGTTCTAGAATAGAGATAAATTTGAGTTTATTTTGATAGTTGACTTTCTTTTAACTCAACTTACTCTCATTTAACTAGTTGTAACTACTAAAATTAGCCATAGTAGGTCATGCAATTCAAATTGCCTATTGAGATTGAATGAAGGAACACATTGTATTTAGTTATGGTACATACGTTTTTGTGTAGAGAGGCTTGAGGATCAAGCAAAGAAATTTCTCTTGGGAATTGCGCAAAGAAATAAGAGAAACTCCTATTTTTAAGGGGAAAAATTGCGCCAGGAAATAAGAGCTTCCTAACGCGTCTTATTTGCCTAAATGTTGGGCAAGTCTTGGGTGGAGTTGATCAATATTCCAGGGGATTCAGGCTTGAAGCATATTCTCTTAATTGATCAGATTGCTAAGTTGTTAATACAAGAAAGAGGGGTTTTCCCTAGTTGGGTTCCTCAGATAAATTTCTGTGTGATTGTTGTTTCTATTCATTATTTTATTTTCGTAGAATTTTGGTAGAGAAATATTGTGTCTTTTGTAGATCAATTTTCTATCATTAGTAGTTAATAGGTTTATAATGTCTTGATACGATCTCTTAGATACCAGAATTAATCAAGATCTTTTACTTCTATGATTTAGCAGAATTATATGTGAAAGAGTATGAAAAACCACATGTGCATACTTTAAAGAAGAGGAAACATAATGACGACCATCAAATCAAAGGATACACACATTGATAATGGAGTTCACCCAGTGTGGGTTACATCTCCGGGCCCAGTGTCAAGTGTGGGGAGGCCGCTTCATTGAATGTTGCAAGATGATGATGAGTACATGGTACATTCTTTGTCATTACAAGGATAAACTCCCTCAACTAAAGTGGCATGTCTCTCCACGAGATGTTCTCCTATATGAACTCTCACTAATATGGGCCCTCCTTTAGCATGACAAGATATCTAATTCTCACATGAATTTGCACATAAGTATACTCCAAAAAAATGGTAGACAATGATCTCAACATCAGAAACATCATCTCAGCAAATCAAAATAAAGACATGGCATCACTACATCATGTACATCCACTTCCAAGGATGCCCTGAAAATGCAAAGCTCTGCTGAATAAATCAACTATATTGTTGAATTTGTGGTGCGAAATTGTGTTGAACGACTATAAACTACCCCTTAGTGACACTGTCAAAATCTGGATCCTTGGGAATCTAAAATATTCCCCAAAGATTCCTTACTATTGACTGCTTGAAATTATGCTGCTCAAATGAGGAAACTAATTTCACCATCAAATTCCTTGTGGAAAACTAGTAAAAATGAGTATAAAGTTGACATACTTCTATTACCTTCAAAGCTACCCCCAAGGAATCTCCAAGATTTCTTAAAGAATCTGCATAAAGAATATACTGTAGAATATTCCCCTAAAATATTCTATGGAATATTCCTTCATTGAAATACATGCCCAGGAAGACCCCTCTGGTTTCGAATCCAACTCATGCTCACTGGCCTTCCATTACTCTCTTGGGAAAATGAAAGTTCGGGTTTGATAAAAAAAAGGTGGTCATGAAACCCAAATCCCATGACTAGGTGGCTTGGTTGGTGGACTTCATTTAGAAATCCATTTTCGTGTGGCCAAGGGTTCCAAATCCCACTTGAACCACATGCAATTTTGTTTTTTTATTCATTCTAGCAGGCGATTATGTATTTACGACGATACATGGTTATGGATAACTATCGGGTTGCCGCATTAGGCGGGCTGACCATCGTCTAGCATGGGTTCAAACCATGCTGACTGATTAACATATAACCGTTAATCAGTGGGCAGGGTCCCGGGTCAAAGTCATGGCACCCAACCCCTAATACAACACATATATAAATAAACCATTAGCGGGGGTGGAAGCCCACCACCCCTTTTAATATTTCTTTTTGTTTTTTATATCAAATTGGACAAATTTTTTGCCGCCGATTTTTGGGGTTACCAGAAAAATTAACTAGGCGACAAATTCACCCATTCTGGCTTCCAAAATCCATGTGTCGATAAATGCCAAATTGTTGCCTCGTTAGTGGCTACCACTGGGCCTAGTTTGACTAGAACTTTGAATGGCCATTACTTTTCACGTAAGAACTCAGATTGAGGTGTCGTTCACACTGTTGGAAATATTACATCGATATCTTTGATATGACCTTGGTTCCACTTCAATCCAATGAATTTTATTTTTTAGCTTTTCTAAAGCCACTTCTGAATTCTGAATGTTTCTAGAACCACTTGGATCAATCCTCCCCATTGAGGAGCTTTTGGTCCTCCAAAAGCATGAACATAATCTGCAACTGCTATGTTACATTGTCTGCACAATAAGTGTCCTGAAAGATAAAACTTCCGACTCCTTCACCCTTGTTCTTTAGAGCCATAAGTGATGAGTTGACACCTGCATCCTCTGCAAACTTGTAGTACATTATTTGCAAACTACATGTTCAATTACATGACCAATCATGACCAAGCATCCCAATACTTACCAAGAGTTTATAACATGCATTCTTTGATCAAGTGTACATCATAATAGAAACTTGTTGAAAAGTGTAACTAGGTTTAGTTTTCATAATGACATGTAATTATTATTTTATGTAATGTGATGTAAAGAAGAAAAATAAATTTATTGTATTTCTTGCTTCATGGGTTTCATGAGCAAGAGATTTTGTTTTTGAGTCAAGACTCCCATTGAGAGTCTTTAGGAATTATTTATCATCTAGTCATAAAATGATAGAGTCATTGTCATGTCATGGAGTCACGTTACACTTTGTATAGAGTCGAAATTGTCTATGTAAAGTATCCTCCACGACCTTGTCACTTATCCTCTTCAAGTCAGCCTACAACAGTGGAATAATTTTCTAGAAGAAGTCGGCCTAATCTCTTGTGATCATTATGGCCTAAAGGACATGAGTAAAGGTGTATATATAGCCACCCTCAGACTCACTTAGAGGCAAGCAACTCGACATACATTCGGTGAAGAATTGAGAAGGAGAAGGGCTACAAAGAGAAGTGCGAAGAAGTGATAAGGAGAGTTTCTTTTGGGAAAGTGAGGGAATTTTTCTTCTGGGCAAGTGAAGGAGGATTATTATAGGCATAGTGAAGAAGGTTTCTTCTGGGGCAACGAAGAGGATGTTTCTTATAGGGTAGCAAAGATGAGGTTTCTTTTGGGGCGGCAAAGAGGAGGTTTCTTTTGGGGTAGCGAAGGAAGGATTCTTCTAGATAGTTGTTTTAGTTAACCAAGATAGAGATCTAGAGACCAAGATTCTCTAGAAGAAGCCAGTGATATTATAGAGACTGAGTTTCTTTATAAGAAGTTGAGGAGAAGTTAGTGTGAAGGATATAGACCGAGTTTCTCTAGAAGGAGTTGAGGAAATCGGTTTGAGATCAAGAAGAAAGTCGAGGGAGGGAAGAGTTAGAGCATCAAGGTTAGTGAAAAGGTTCTTGGGAGGATACTACAGTCAAGGGTGTTTTGTCATGGTCTTGGTACTCATCAATTGGAGATCTAGAAGAATAATTTTGATTTGGTTTTCCTCTCAAGAGGTGAGAGGTTTTAGCCCTATCTGACAAGCCTACATACTATGTCACTTGTCTTATTGTTCATATTGGTAATTTTCTTGATGAAAAGAACACAATAATAACACAATGAAGAAAAGAATATAAGCTAAGAAGTAAAAGTATATCACAAGAAATTATCAAACAGATAAATCTTTTAACTATTCATGCCCTTTATTTCTCAACATGGTTTCACAGCTTAGGTGTTGAAGTCAAGAAGGGGCATTCAAAGAAAGTAGACACACAAGAATTGAGCTTCAAAGCAGGATCAAAGAAAGTAAAATAACACCAAGTCATTCAATCAAGAAGACATCAAGCAACGAAGAAGGATCATAGCAGCTTCAAGGGTTACCAAGGTCAAGATGTTCAAAACCCTAGATCGAAGAAATCTACATCAGCAAAAGTCTTGAAATCATCTTCAAGAAAGAAGGAAGACTAAATCATTAAAGGAGGATCATGAATCAAGCTCTCTCTCATCAATCTCTCAAGAAGCAAATCATGTATCAACATCAAGATTAAGGAGGAAGAAAACATCAATCTCTCAAGTAAGTCTATGACCATATCTGATAATAACAAAATGTCTTTTTACAAGGAAAACAATAATTTGGTTGGTTATGCAAATTCCTTGCATGGAAGAAAAGGATAGAACTAAATCTTACTAAGAATGAGGCCATGGATCACATCAAGAGATTAATAACCCACCCTCTATTGGCATTCTGGTACAGGTGTTGTCCTTAATGACAACCCACTCATAGGTCAGTTCAGATTTGATAAAGGGAAACTCACATTGTAACATGTCAATTTAGAGATAATAGGGTAATGGTACAGAAGAATAGGATGATGGGAAAAATGCCTATAGATTAGAATCAAGAAATTGAAGAAAAATAATTTTTTAAGTTATTTCAAGTTGTATACACAGGTTCACCTAGTCGAAGTAGTGTATATAAGCGGGTTCACAGAACAAAAAGAGTGTATATGTATGCATGCACTTTCACAAAAAGAAAAGTGCATATGGGATGGAAAACTAAGGAAAATTAAAGTTAAAGAATACTAAGTTTCCATACCATGATATTAGCACACAATATTGAGTGGAATAATGATTACTTGATCCCGTCTAAGAATACCACAGGTTTGAAGCGTTGTTTTGGTTCGAGGTATTGAGAAAGGCTAAAACTATTTAAGTAGGAGAATATCAAAGGGCTTTGTGTGCAAGTAAAAGGGTTTTCATGAATACTTCTATCTGAAGTATATTTTATGTTGAAAGGGCTATGGTTATGATATGATCTGAAATACCTTGTGCACCTTTGGATACAGTGTTAGATCAGGATCATGAGACCTGAAATGACTTATCATTATATGATATCGTAATGGCTGGGATAGATATGAATGCTAACACATGTTTTATTCTTTAAATGTTATGATCTGGGTTTGTCTGAATTTTGGAATAGTTGAGAATTTATAAGTTATTATTTGCAGATCTATACGCTGGTTCGCCTTAGTGAAGGCACATATACATGTTGGTTCGAAATTTCCAAGTAGTGTATGTAGAAGAAAAGCCTGTTGTTTAGAGATGAATGATCTATCTGATCAATGTTGTTGTTTTACTATTTTCTGTCAATGATGCCTTCATTAGATCTGTTAATGATCTCACTAGTTATAAGGATATTGAGTCTGATTGATTTCTTGATTAAGTGAGAAGGGTAATATATGATGCTGTCTATTTAGAACTTTGTAATTTGATAGTAAATCTTCAAAATGTTGCTGGTTGGTACAATTTTTGGTTCATAAGTTTTATGATTCAGTATTTTTAGAGGTATACACAGGTTGGATTAAAGGAAGTAGTGTATACATGCAGGTTGGCTTCATTGAATTAGCATATACATTTTGACATATGACTTTTGAGGTTGCAGTTGGTTTTGGTTGTTGATGCAATTTTCTGGGTTCAACATAGTGTTTTGGTGACAATGATTTGACTGTTTAGATTGATTGATTGTTAGTTGATGTTTTTATTGTAGTGGTGATTGATTTTTAGATTCAATGTTACTAATAGGTCCAGTATGAAAATTTGATGAAAAGTAGCCTTCATATTGTGTTGTTGTGTACCAGGAGTATCTAGTCTGAAACTTAATGAAACATGGTCCCTGGAGGAAGAGTGAAGGTAGTAGACTTCTGTAGGCTGGTGCCTATGTACTGGTAAACATATCATATAGTACAAGAGCTAGGGGGTTGGATCTCCCTTCTAGTCGAAGCTTGAAAACAAGTGAAGGTTGTAGCCTTCAATAGGTAAATGTCTACATATTGGAAAAGTATGCACCAATACAAAATTTGTAAACACTTTTTATTATAATAAGATTGAAGACTGAGATGACATCAGCGGTGGTTTTTTGCCACATTGGGTTTGTTGAGGGATTAAATCCCCTAGGGTTTTGGGTTAGCACCCTAGGTCATAAATGCAGCGTCACAAATATCAAGAGTGAGATTTGGAGCTAATAGATGCCCCCTAATATATGAGGTCAGAAGGGGTACATGATGGCTTAAATGTATTAAGTACATGGAAAGGAAACCTGTAAAAAAAAAAAGAAGAACTTCACCAGATTTCAGCCTGCCAAGCCACAAAAGGAGATAAAAAAGAAACACTGTCTAAGGTAGGCATACCCATGCTCAGAGAAAGTAAAGCATGTTTGCATATCAAGTACAAGTGGATCCACTAAGTATACAAGTATAGAAGACTGGAAATACATAATGGATCATCTGATCATGATCGAATAAGTACATGTCTGAATATCACATATAAGAATGTCAATGATGCTGAAGGATGAAGCTGATCACTAATGTCAAAGACTGATCCCAATAGTACCAAATGCACATGATGGAATAAGATGGTACTACACTGCAAACTTGGATGTCAGCATATAAAATGTTACTGTGAGTGACTGCAACATATAAGGTGGAATGTTATCAACTAGCAACAACAGGAGCAACTGTCAAGTGAACCAATGAATGTTGATGCAGCCCGAGGTCTTCACCGACCGCCGTGGTACATTTCTACACAATGGGAATGAATGAGTTGAAGTTTACCATGTGAGAAATCGTTTGACTACCGATCATTGATGCACACCGTTAACAAACGCGAGACTACTCTTCGATGATGATAATGAGAGTTAAGATACCCCAGCCAAGTGCAAAGAAATGAGCTATAGTCAAACACCTGGAAGAATCTATCGATCAGGAGACAATGATGGTTTCCCACTGTCGATAGTGAAGGATCTACCACTAATGATTGCAAACCCCAAGGTATTGACAAATGGACTCTAGACCTTTGCCCCAGAGCAATGAGTCGTAGTCGATGGGGAAGGATCTGCTAGAAGGAAGGCATTAAGGCATCCTTCATCAATCTAGCACGAGTTTAACCCATAGGCCAATAATGTGGAAGGAATCAAACAAAAAAGATGTAGTAACCTGACAAAAGCATGTTTTCAGCGTACACAAGATGTAGCTAGCACACGACAGAAACCCTCTAAACCAACCAAAAAATGAAATCAGACACAGAGGCAAGGTATCCACCAATAGGGTCAAATGGAAACCAAGGTACTGCATGAATCCTAATGTGTGATAATGTAAGCTGATGTTGAACACAAGTGAAACCACTTAGTCAAAGACCCATTATATTGATCGATGTTGAGCATAAGGTGACCTATCAATAATGAAAATAGGGCCAGGGTGTAGCTCTAGGCCTGTCCTTAGAGCACGATGTCGTCGTCGATAAGGACAAGACCCACCAGTAAGAAGTCAATGGAGGCCTTCTCAAATGAGCATGAGTAAAGGACCAATATAACTGATGTGATGATAGACAAAAAACTGACAACCAGGAATGGCCGACTGAAAAATGAGTCAAGAGACACCGCAGAGAGGTCGACTCAGGCTTACTTCCCTTGAACAAAAACACGACTCAAATGACGACTTTGTGGCAGCATATGATAACTTTGTATAAGTTCGCCATGTAGGAGGCATGAACGAACTCTCCATATGATTGGAAGAGATAACCAGTCAAAGGAGGACTGACTCAATAACAAGGTTAAGGAATACCTAAGCCAAACTAGATTCCACCCAAATAGAGGAGACTTTCTTTTTAGTGCTTTGTTCGAGGGCGACACGACTGACTCTAGCTGCCAACAATAAATGGAAATATTTTCCTATTCCCACTCTTTTTGGAATATGTAATTTTTTTGTCTTTTTCTTAAGCTGGAAAAAGAATAAAAGAATGCTATAGTACAGTGGAAAGAATGAGTGTCAGTGAAGTAGATGATCTAGTTCCTGGGATTGGAACAATCCTATGCTCAATGTGGGTAGGAAAAAATTGGTCAAAGGCACTCAAAGGTATGTTTCTTCCATAGGTCATTGGGTGTCAAGTTGCAGAAGTCAAGGGGCTGCAAGTTTGATTTTGGAGACATCATGGTCAAAATTTGGCTTAAACACGAGTCCAAGTGAAGCCGGCTAAAGACCAAAGGGTGCAAATAGTCAATATGTAATGCAATATTACAACTCAACATGAAGAAGCCTCTAGGGTATATGGCCAGAATGAAGTGAAGAAGAAAAGAAGGATGAGTCTTTAACACATAAGTCATGGCGGGACTATAGAGGACTCCCATGCCTACTCAAACGAAGTAGCATGCGCAACAAATGTTAGTGAGGTGTTAACTATGATACCCATGAAAAGGATGGCTCTACCATCATGTCAAAGTTTAAAAAGTTGATGAGTGAAGTTGGTTTACTAACAATGACACAATGGGATCGACCCTATGGCAAGTATATCGGTAGATGGAGGCTAGTTATGCAAAATGCAATGGAAGAATGGCTTCCCTAACTTATATGCTAGTAAGTAAACGATACTTGTCATGACGGGTCAGTAGTCATGGAACTGACTTGAAATCTTCGAAGAAGCATCCAAAATGTCCTGAAAAACAACCTATCCTCGACAATTTGAGCTCCCAAGTTAAAAGATACATGAGAGGGAAAAAATCAAATTTTGAAAATTTTTGACATTTCAAAGTCTATAAAATTACTTTTTTGACTCGCCATTGTTACTGTTTGAGTTGAAAGCACAAGGAGTAGAGAAAAAGAATCAAGCTTTCCTTTTGCCGAATCCGATCGTTCAAATCTTCTCAAAACCACCAAGTAACCCCCAAATTTATCTTGCATCAATTTGTGATTGTTTTTAAGAATTTTAATTAAAGTTTCACCGTTGAATTTATGCCAAAACAATTTGTCGCGGCATATATGCGGGTTGGCTATATGCAACCTGTGTATATGTAGGCCCTAGATGTGACTGTGTATAAAACAAATCGACGTATATGCCATTTTAATTTCAAAATAAAAAATTAATGGTCCAAACTTGTTTTTTCTTCAAGATGACAATCATCTAGAGGGAAAGGGAACATGCCACTGTTGATGATGAGGTTATGAACGATCAACAAGCCTTGGATGTCTTAAGAGGATGCGATTTGATAAATTTTTTCAAAATGCCAAATATGAAGGCAAATATCTGCTTACTCGAAGTACTTATTCATTACTGGAGTATCGAGGACGATTCATTCATGATTGATCAGATGCCACTGAGGATAGAGATTGAGGATATCTATTTCATCAAAGGCCTTTCTCAGAGGGGAGAGGTAGTACATTCTATGGGCTGATCATGAGGTAGCCTCTCTATCGAGGACTATGTGCATATATACTGCCTGGGCCATCCAGAAAAGATTGGAAGCCAAATTCCAATCAAGCATGTAGAGAGTTTGTCATTGAGGATCATCCTATTCACTATAGCCAGAGCGAATGGATTAGCCTCCTTACACCAGGCTTCACGACTTACCATGAGCTTGGCTGTAGATTGTCCCACCACAGTATTTGATTGGTGTACTCCTCTTCTCACCAACTTGAAGAGCCAACTATCATCTATCAAAAAGGGCCAGACCAAAAACTTTGGGTATGGGACTATTTTGTGGTCCTTCTATTTCGAGAAGGTTCCAACGCTATGCCCTAGAGTACCAGTTCTGATTAGTAGCCCGTGAGATCCACGGATGGGCAGGTGGGCCGATCTAATGAAACATCTAGGAGGTGGGGACATATCGCAGACAACTTTTGACGATGATTTCTTCTCTTGGTGGGAGCAACAAATCATCACAGTGGATGATTACCCCTATGTTGGCTTGGACTTCTGGAGAGATCCTGATTTGGCATTACCACCAGGCGCGACATGGGGAGATATAGGTAACAAATATTTTTTATTTTATGATTTTACGATTTTTATGCTTTTTCAAATATGAAAATGATCTTAAAAATATTTTTGATGGGATTCAAATGACTAATGTAATGATCATATTCTAGATATTAGGCCAGTACGACCAGATGGATTCCCATGGCATGGATGTCATGGCCAAGGTTCCGAAGAGGCGACTGCCGATACAGAGTGGGTCCTTTATGCAATTCAACGAAACTTGGTGAGATTGACTCACCAAGTACCGACCGTGGCAATAGAGGATCTCCCTAAGGATATGCAACATCGCGTGGTTGGAGTACCATGGGACTGGGTTTAGACTCTTAGGCGTGTGGCTAACGCTATAGTCACATACTTGGCCACTCATCCTGAGACGGGTCATAGATAGTCTGGACATGATTATGGGCATTTGAGTCCCAGTTTTTGTATATTATTTTGGACACACTTATGTACACTCGGGATGCTT
>APFE030416642.1:83059-93069 GCA_000404065.3 Pinus taeda
TATTGTAAAATTGATATCGTTTGAAAACCAATCTAAGGTGACCTGGATGATCGATTCTCTTTTGAAAACGAGCAACTAAATAATCTAAGTATGCTTCGATGACATGCTTGATGTCATGGAAAGCGTATGACATGGCCCGCTGAAATGTCGCTCCAACATTTTTAAGACCAAAAGGCATCTTTTTGTACACAAAGGTACCCCAGGGACATATGAAAGTTGTCTTATGCTGGTCTTCTGGATGGATAGATATCTTATTATAACAATAGAATCCATCCATGAAGGAAAAAACCTCGTTACCTGCACATTCATCAATTATCTGATCAATAAACAGCGTGGGGTAATTATCTTTCGGAAAAGTTTTGTTCAAGTCCCTAAAGTAAATGCATACACGGATCATTCCTTTTTTTTATCAACCAAGATTGGATTAGAAACCCACTTCTTGAGAGGAACAAGGTAGATGAAACCCGCCTTGAGAAGCTTTTCCACTTTAGCTTTAATAGCTGCTACTTTCCTAGGATTGACTGGCTGAAGCTTCTGATGAATCGGCTTAGCATTTTGATACGTCTTGATCTCATGCTAAACAATGGATGGATCAATACTAGGTATTTCCTCATAAGACCAAGCAAATAAATCCCAAAACTCTTTAAAGAGGTTGGTGTAAATTTGAATCTCTTCAGGGGAACACTCAGCTTTGATGAAGACATTTTCTATCACTTTAAGGTTCCTAGAGATGTTTATAGGTATCGTTTTTGAAATCATCGACATATTACCTTCGACATGAGTGTGTGCTGGAGCTAAAGGATTCTATACCTTATAAACATCACTAGTAAACAACTCGGAGAACCTAGATTCGACTTCTCGTAATGGGGGAAGAAAATATGAATGATGGTGTAAGTCTTCCCAAGGTTGATCTACATCCATCATTTCTTTTAAGATTGCTTCCTCAGATGGCAAAACCATATCTAAGCAATCCATAGCAGAAGTAGAGTCAAGGGTCTAAGCTGGGGCCACATCACCATCTAATGCCTCCTCAGAGAAAGGAGTAGAATGGTTGTCTGTAGAGTTAACGATGAATTCATAGCTAAGCTCTGCTGCAAACATAAGAAATGCCATTCCTCAGAATTGTGCTTCATCTAATGTGGTCGTAGGTGAAGACAAGGTCCAAGGGTTTGAAAAATAATGATTTCAGAGGACCTCTTTCCGTGTAGACTCTTTGGATGATGAAATGGCATTGATTCTAGCAATAGGAGAGGGAAAATCAAATGTACCCATCAATGAGGAATACATCCCAACTCCCAGATTCTCTATAGGTAGATGGGGGTTATCCACTAAAGGAACAGTAGAATCCGAATTTGCTCGAGGATCAACTGGAGAATGATCCAATTGATCAACCTTAACAATTTTCCCCTCATAAGCAAAGCAAATGACACGAAACAGAGTCGAAACAACGACATCCATTTCGTAGATCCATTTCCATCCTAAGAGGAGATTTTAATCTTGGTTAGTATTAATGACTTCTACTTCGATATTAATGACTTTTTCCCCAACACATATAAGAAAGGTCGGATAATCCCATGCAACCTATGAGAATGCCCATCAAATGCTGTCAGGAGGGTAGGTGAAGGAATAGACGAAGGCGATCCAATGGGCTTCCAACATGACATCGATATTACAGATGTGGAAGCTCCCTCATCTACAACTGCTCGAAAAATATTAATCTTTCGATAAGCAGACTTAATTTGAAAAGCCATATGATGAGGAAGTCACTTTTTGACATTAAGCATGTCAAAAGTGAGCACTAAGGAACTATTTAGATCAACTACCCTTATTGTTGAAATTAAAGCACTTCATTAATCTGGACATGATTGGAGGACTTCTAAAGCGGACATAGTGCATGAACTCTGAGCCAGATTCTCAACAATGGAGTAATTCTAGGCGGCCCTAACATTAGGATTAATAGTCGCATGTTTAGCGGAACCTTTAAGTATCCGAGGTATAGTCTCGACAGAGGGTCGCTCAATATGAAGTGGGTCGGTAGTTCCAGGAGAAAATTTGTCCTTGGATGTTTTAGATTCACGATAATCATGTGAACAGGTGGCCACATTAACATGAGAACCCATCATGAAAACATTTGATGATTTATCCCCTTCCTATTTGCCCCCTGCAGAGGTACCAGGATTTGAATTTGTGCCAACAAGCAACTGCTTCCCTTAGAGAAAAGGGTTGGTTAATGCAACCTGGGAGCTAGAAGACCCCTGCTGCACTAACAAGTGCTGAGAATCTTAAATTTTTGGGCAGAGATGAGTCAAATGGTCTCCATTACATAGCTTGCATGGAAACTTAACTTTATTTTTAGACTCTTTTCCACCCTCACCAGCATTATTGCCGGCTTATTCGCATTACCCTTCCCATCCTGATTCTTCTTTTTACCACGCCCCTTCTTCTTCCCATTGAAATTTTGATTTCCCTTAGGGTTAAAATCTTGGACTACATTAATGGAAAAGGGTTTATAAGGAAAAGGGTTAGACGATGTGACCTAATTGTTAGGAGTAGTTTGTAAAGACAACTGTTGCAATTGGCTTAATAGGTTCACTGCATTGGTGTCTATCAATCCAACAATACCATCCGCATGGGGACCTGGCTTCGACTTAGCTATATCAACCTTAGTCCTTGGAGCATCAAGCAAGATTTTCTGGAGAATCCCAGACTGAGAGTAAATCAATTCTAACTGCTGGGCTTGAAAAATGGCTTGCTCTTCAGAATAGACTCCGGATAGGGAGACATCCTTGGAGATCTCAGGTTGTAATGATTTCAAAAACCATTTGAGATGGTATTCAGGAGGAATTTCAACTTTAATGAGCCTCTTTCTTCGTATCCATTCCTAAATATGATCAGAAATGTGAGTTGTCGTATACTAATGGAAATTGGCCAAAAGTTAAGTTCCGACATCATAACGGATGGGCAACTGGAAATGGTTTAGAAAAATGTTAGCCAAAATTGGCGAAAGATGTAAAGCTGCCCCCTGGCAACTCTATATACCATTTAGCTGCATTGCCAGTTAAGGTGTGTTGAAAAGTCTCAACCTAATTGAGTCATCGATGAGGGAGTTTGATGAGCACCACAAATGGAATGTGGTTACATGGTCGCCTGGGTCTTCACCACCCTTACCCTCGAATTTTGGAATATCTGATGGTAGTTTGATTGGGACCAGAGGCTAGGCCGAATTGTATCTGATTAGATCACTTGTCAATTTCGTGAGATCTGGAAAATTCAAGGTTGCTAGAAAAGGAAGCCTGGGAGGACCTTGGGGATTCCACCCCGACTGGGTGGAGTTCCCAATGTTCTGAAAAAACTGGCATGGATTTTGAAAGGCACCAGGTTGCTCGAAGTAACGAACAAAACCCACTGAACCAAAAGGTGACCCTTGTGGTCCAACAAAACTCAGAGTTTGACCAACTCTAGTCGAAAAACCTCCATAGCTAGCAGAGTTCCCTCCTAAAGCATTATAAGGAGTCAATAACCCCTGATAAGGATTCCAAGTGGTAGCTAAGGGAGGAATACTTCGAAACGAACTAACTTTGGAGTGCGACCTATTCCCTTGTTGGCCGAGAAGCAGATTCCCAATTCCTATGCCACTAACCGCAGGGTTAGTCCAACCTTGAAAGGGATTACTACCTTGACCTATAGAAGAGAGAGGCATAGATCCTATCATCGGGTTGGAATGTGGCATATGACCACTTGCAAAAGGAAAACGCTGAAATGAAGCTGATCCACTCATCATGGATGTGGAGGCACTAAACGAAACTGACGAAATACCCTGTGAATGGGTTCCAAATGGGAATAATCCAGAACTAGATGCATTGGCTTGGGAATTTCCACTTGTAGACGGAATGGAGGTAGACCCAAACAAGGACATGCTAGCAGTAGACCCAAATAAAGATGTAGAAGGGATGGAAATTGTTCCTCCCCCTTGTACTGATGTTGGAGTCTGCATGGTGGTAGCACTCGTGGTAGATGCCATGCTTCCAGCCGTGGTCATCGAAGGTAAGTGCATGAAATAACTCGGACTTGACAGTCTATGCATTGGATTACTAATGTATAATAATACGTTTGGATGATTAGAAGGTAGAGGAGAATTCAGAGCCGCTAACAACTCTGAGATTTCTTCTACCTCAATGCTATCTTCGGACTGGAAGAGAACTCGAGAAAGAACTGGGGTGTTCCTCTCTATCTCTGTGGAAGTACCAAGCCTATCCTGAACACTAATGCCCTTGAGTGGAGGATCAATCTCTGATGTGTCGGTTGCCACGGGGTGAAACCTACTGGTCATATTGCCTATGCACCTTCTAGGAGAAGGCTTTGAACTTGGTGGTGAAAGACCACGAAGTCTTTGAGACTGTCTAGGCGATCAGTCAGCCACTTGAATTTTTATTAAGATCTAGTTAAAGATTCAAGAAAAATGAAATCTAGGCCAACTAGGAGCACAAAGCACACACTAAAAAATGTCCCTAAAAGATATCAGCCAGTCAAACAATTTTCAAGTATTTTCGCTCTGGGTGATGAGGACTGGACACCAAAATACAACAAAGTGAAGTAGAGGCATTCCAAAGATAGTCTAGGATAATGAAGGCCCAGGCCTACCAGTGAAGGTATTAGAGGAAGTTATGTTGACCTCCAAAAAACAACCTGTGCTAGTGCAAGCCCCCAAGCTTCGCAAGGGTGCCCTCCAGAAGTACTATTGAGAGCGATACAACGTTGACTTAAGGTGCCATGGGATTCCCCTCCGCAGCCACCTATGTAGATCCCTAGGATAAGAAAATAAGGTTACCGAATCATGTCCGAAGCAAGGCAGAACAGTCTTGAGGTAAGATCTGACAAGTAGGAGAGGGGGTATCTCTCTTCCTTATCTTCAAAAACCCTCATGCATAACTCCCAGATCTAGAGCTTTCCTAGTCTCCTTAATGCTATTGGATTTGCACTCGTTATTCAGACTTGTATGTTTGACAGTTTAAAGTGGCCTTGGAGAGTTTTCTCTCCACTCGCCTAATACAAGGCCCTAAATATCCTAAAACTTGTTGGTGTGTCTGAATTGACAATATAAAAAAGTTCTAGTATATTTTAGTTAGCGCTACTTTTTAAATGGGTTGTTCTTAAGTCAAGGGATAAACGAAAGTGAAACTTGTGGTGTTCTTTGACGCAAAAGAAATTAATAAAAACCAAACTATATGCAAATGCAATTGTTTTGTTCTCTAATGAAAGAAATTTCTACCAGGTTCTAAGGAACTTCTAAGAAAGCAATAAATTTCTCTTTTCTTTTCTTTCAACAAGCTTCACACTCACAAAAACTAACAAAATCTATGGATGCCCTAAAAGATGGACAAACTATCCTAATGCAATGAGTATATGCTAATGCAAAAAACTTAAAACTACTCTAAAACAAAGAATGAAAGTAAATTTTTTATCGCTTCTAATTAGCCACTTAAGATGTTTAGATAGAATATAAGTTCCTAATGCTCATTTTCATCCAAATACTAAAAGAAAATCTCAAGACAAACAACATGCACTTTCACTCACAAAAAGAAACCAAATCAAAACAAGGCAAAAGAAAACAAAAACCAAGTTTTTAAGAAGTTTTCTTCAAAATGAAAAACAAAAAACAACTTTTCAAAAAGCACTCCAAATACTATTGAAAACTTTGAGACCGAAAAATAGGCAACAAAAACACTTTGCAAGTTATCAACTCAAAATGGGCGAAATATCAACAAAATAGGTGTTTCAAGATGCTCTTAATGACCGAAAAGCAGCAAAAATAGCTTGGTGACAATGATAAAAAGACCAAGAGAGACAAATTTCAAAATCATCACTCAACAATTTTCAAAAAGCGAGAAAAGAAAATGGCCACAAGATGCAGTTTTGACACAAAGCAAGAAGATCAGAAAGATAAAGTTTGTCACAAAGATTGAAACCAATATTTCTCTCTGGAAGACCAGAACAACCAAGATTCTCAGAAAGAAATCTCATGTGATAAAAAACAAATGATGACACTTGTGACAAAACAAAAACAAGACCAAAACTTTCCACAACAGGAGAGAATTCGAAACCAGAAACTTGTTGCAAAACCAAACATTGACAACAAAAATATACTGCTTAGGAAATGCTCAGACCGGCAAACAAATCTTTTGAAACAGAAAGACTTGACAAAATCTTGGAAAATTAGGGTATACGTCACTGTGTCAATACACAACGGTGTGTATACGCGAGTCAGTCCAAAGAAACCTACGTATACGCGGGTTCATATGGGGAAACTTGCGTACATATGCTACTGTAACTTGACAAAACTACGTATATAACAGTTCACAAGAAAAAGCAAAAAATAGGTCCGAAGAAACTTCTTAGACTTAAAGTCTAAGTTCCTATAGGAATATACGAACCGGTTACAACAAGAACACCAGTGGCTGAGCCCTGATTGGCCTAAATTAAACCAAACTAGGAACAACAATATTGTTGTCCCCAGCGGAGTCACCAATTCTGTTGAGGGATTTTTTCCCCTAGGGTTTTGGTTCAACACCCTAGTAGAGTGGGGGTTATCTATAGTAAAAAAAAAAAAGCATTCCACACAGCCATGATACTTAAATAGGAAAACTACGCAAAGAGAGGTCTACCTGGGGGTCCTTCGTTCGGGTAGATCTAGCCAGGGCCTAAACCCTCTTAGAGTTCCTCTCAATCCTTTAACTTGCAAAATAACCAATTCAAAGAAGCATAGCAATATATGGACAAAGTATCATATAGAAATCCACTTCATAACTTATTGAAAGATGGTTAATTATACATTGAAACAATTATTCATATGTAAACCATAACAATAACATCATATGCACAAAGAAGATTGATTTCGGGAACAAGATAAATGTTTCTTTATTGCAGATAACTAAAACAAAGCAAGGAATGATATCACCTGAATCTTCCTCTTTCTGGCTCTAAGCGAAACTGTCCTCCAGGTCCGTCCAATCCCAATTCTTCAAAGGCTCCGTCCATGACTCACACAAGGATATCTCAACTAGTGAAATGACATCATAACTCAAGGAAACAAGGGTTTCCTGTAGTGGGGGAAGTGTTGGAAGCACAAGGATCTCCAGATTTGATCAGGGATAATCTTCGTAGAGTAATTTTCTCTCTTCTCTCCTTGCTTAGGCCTTCCCATTGAAGCCTTTTTATACTTCTCCCAAAGTAGTTTTTTAGTTGGGAATTCGTTGGGAACAGTTGGGCCACAGGCACTAATAGGTAATCAACAGGTAAAACCCATGATCTCTGTCTAAAATTAAGGAGATTTAAAATTTTTAAGTGTTTTAAGACATATACGCGGGTTGGGTATACACAGACGCGTGTACACAAGCGTTTAGCTTAGGGCAATGTCGCGTACAGGGAGTAAAACACTGTTTTTTAAGTATTTGGACCAATTCTGGAAGGAGGGGTTTCCCTAGGCCATAAATGTAGCATCACAAATATCAAGAGTGAGTTTTGAAGCTATAACAGGGTTTCCACCTAAAAAATCCTGGTGTTCATGTGTGATGCTTATGTGTGTTGATTTATTATGTTCTTACTACATCTATTTACTGGTTAACACATCACACTCTGATTTAAGACAATGAATTAGATGTTTATTATATATACGCTATTTTAATTCTTTGTATTTGTGGACATAAGCTGGTTGGTCTCAGTAAAGTAGCATATACTATTTAGAAAGGAAAATCATTATTGTAAAAGTTAAAATATTGATTCACCCCCCCTCAATATTTTTCCAACAATTGGTATCAAAGCAAGTCCTTTAGAAGAAGCTTGATCACTTGAATGGAGATCTCTCAAGATGAACAATCATGAAGGCATGGGATCTATCCAACCACCAAACTTCAACGGAAATAAAATAGTATGTTGGAAGATAAGAACTAGAGCCTATCTTTAGTCACTTGGAGCTGATGTTTTGGAAATTGTGGAAGGAGGATACCAATTTTTAGTAGCAATACCCACATATACAATAGGAAAGAAGTTATATGAAACCAATGCAAAAGCTATCAATACTTTATTGGGAAGTATGTCAGAATTAGAATTCGTCAAAGTCATGCAGCTTAAGACAACCAAAGAAATATGGGACGAAGTCATTCAAAGCTACGAAGGAGACTCTAGGTAAAACATGCTAAGCTCCAAACTCTCAAAATTCAATATGAAACTCTCTATATGCATAGTGATGAAAGTATTGCTAGTTACTTTTTACGAGTAGATTAGATTGTAAATTGTATGAAGATTTTGGGTGAAGAAATAAAGGAGGCTACTTTAGTAGAGAAAATTTTGAGATCTCTATCATCTAAATTTGAGTCAAAAGTATTTTCCATTGAAGAGAAGCAAGATCTACAATCTATTGTTGTTGTTAAAATTCATGGAATTTTAACTGCCTTTGAAATGAGGAAAGGAGGTCAATCAAATATTAGAGAAGCCACTTTCAAAGCCTCGGTAAAGGGAAAATAAAAGGAATATCTCAAGGAATTAGGATATATTTCAAAAGAAGACGAGGTAAACTTTGTAAAGAAGCTTCAATGGGGTTCTAGAAGATTCAGAGGTAAGCTTCTCTTCAAATGTTTTTCTTGTGGTAGAGTTGGTCATTATGCTACTAAATTTCCTCATAAAGATAATCATGACAAAGGAAAGGAGTATGCAAAAGGTAATAGAAAACAATTTGTTAATATAAGAAGTTATTATACTCATGAAGATAGTGATGGCTTGTCTAATAGTGAAGAAGATGAATTTGAACAAGATATTAAACTACTCATGGCTTATGAAAATGATAATTTTATGGATGCCTTAGAAGAGGAAGATTTTCTTGAAGAAATCACTCAACTTAAAATCCATTTGGAAGAAAAGAATATGGTCATAGACACTTTGACACATCAAATCACTGAAAGAGAAAAGAACAATGAAAAATTAGAATGTGAAGTAGTGGGTCTAAGAAAAGAACTTGTGAAGACAAAATCTCTGAATCTTATATTTGCTAAAGGATCAAAAACCTTAGATGAAATCATCACGATTCAACATTCTCCTCTTATAAAGACTGTTCTTGGATATACTGGAGAAACATACCAATCAGAAAATCCTTCAGCCATCACCAGAAGTAATCTTGATGCAACAAAAACCAGTGAACAATGTGTCAAACCTCATCAAAAGCCTGAAGGTATTCCTCAAGTGAATCATACTCATTTTAATCCAAAGGTGAACATCAATAGAAGCACCAACCAAAAGGTGAACAATACTTAAATATTTTATGATGAGATAAACTTCTTTAATGGAATTTTTTTCCATGCCATAACTTTGGTCATATGGCTACTCAATGTGTTGCTTACAAAACTATAATGACTAGAGAAGCATGAAAACAAAGAAGCGTGACAGGAATCAATAAAAGTTCTTATAATAAATTTTCTCCTCTTGAAGATGAAATTGAATGTTCATTTTGCAATAACTTTGGTCATGAAGAATCTGAATGCAGGAGAATGTTTTGGCCAACAATTCAAAAGGAGCAAACTTCATCAAATTCCAAGGTATGGAAAAAGAAGGAATCTCATTCAGAAAGATGTGGCATAACTCTCTTTGTAGAAGCACAAGAAAATCAGTGGTACATTGACAGTGGATGCTCTAAACACATGATAGGTGATAAAGATAAACTCCTTTCATACAATGCTTTAGAAAATGAAAAGAATGTCTCTTTTGGAAATGACACACTAGCTATCATTAAGGGTAAAGATTCTTTTTATTTGAAAGAAAAGGTTAAATCTAGAGATGTTATGTATGTTGATGGTTTAAAGCATAACTTATTGAGTATCAATCAAATTTGTGATCAAGGAAGTGAAGTTGTGTTTTGATCAAAAGGATGTGTGGTTCATGAGCTCGACACAAGAAAAACCATAATCAAACGTACAAGAACTCCAAGCAATCTATATGTTAGAAATATTGAGAGGGGGGGGGGG
>APFE030416642.1:93089-104292 GCA_000404065.3 Pinus taeda
GGGGGGGGGGGGGTGGTGAATCAATATTTTTTTTCAACTATTATTTTACCAGTTAAAACATTTATATTCAAAACACAAGATGAACAACAAGAATAAATGCTTCTATTAATATAATCTTTGCAATAAAATGGTTCCAATTTGTTTCCAAGCACCAACTTGGACTTTTGTGAGGCTCCAACCTCTAGAGCACCAACTCTATTTTGTCAAGGCACCAACCTTGGACTTAGGAGTAACAACTCCCAGGATACCAATCCTTCTAGTTCTGAGGCACCAACCTCAAGGGCTCCAACCCTCTGCTGTCAAGGCACCAACCTTAGATATAGGAGAAACAACTCCAAGGACACCAATCCTTCCAACCTTTAAGGCACCAACCCCAAGGGCTCAAACCATCCACTGTCAAGGCATGTAATGTTTTGATCCCAAAACTCTTCTTTACTGAATTTGGTTCGTTTACATCTTCACTGTAGTCTCCATGCTACAGCATCAATGGCAACCAATCTTCCTATGAAGAAATATTTACAGTGCTTCATACTATCCATACAGAGTCTGCAAAATTTATCTCATGATGATATCAAATAGCCATCATGATCTCTGATAATGTCTCCACACAACTTTAGTGAGTCTGCTATTAGCTGCACTAAGCTCTGCACAAGAGCCAACTCTCTGTTTCAAGCCTCTATTCTCACTGTCATGGTGAATGCTTTTAGCATGACTACTAAGCACTGTTCTTTCTATTAAATCTCTTCCCAGAAATACATTCACATATACTTCAATACTGGTGTTGGCTACTGTTCCCTTCAAGCAATATCAAATGAAACTTTATTATTATATCAAAAAATTGTTTTTCAGTATGCATTATGTACCTGATTAACTTATCATAGGTTTGAGTCTTTCACAGGGTAACATAATCAATAGAGTTGCTCGTCCTTTGACTGCCTGCTATTCGGCTGGACCTTCGTCTTCCTTCTATCCTGCTAGACCTTCGACCTCTTTCTATCCTGCTAGACTGTCAGCTTCCTTCTTTCTTCTAGGTTGCCAACCAAAACCACCTTTTTTTCTCTCTTATATAAGCCTGGTATGCTGACCTTTGGCTTCCTCCTTGCTTTCTTGAGCTTTGGCTTCCTCAATGCTTGCTCAACCTTTTGGCTTCCCTCCTTCAGTCGCTTTAGCTTCCTCTGTGCTCACTTGATTCTTCAGCTTCCCGATCTATGGCTTCCTCTATCTATTTGAGTGTTCCAATACTCACAGAACACGTTAATTCAGAAGAGAGGCCAAATTACAATAGTGTTGCATATTAAAAAATATCAGAGAGGCCCTTTTTTTAATATTCATACAATATACATTAATTGTTCACGGACATTGCATTCCTTTCATCACAATCACAGCTTCCAAAGGTCTTTTATAAGTCGTGCCCATACCATAGCCGATGGACGATAGCCTCAACTAGATGCGATATTATATTAAACTACTTTTAATAAGTCCATCGGGTCCATAACATTATTGCAATCGGCGATTTGACATTGCTTAGAGACTAGCGATACAGTGCGGGTGCAATATTACATTTAGTCATGTTAAATGGTGCATTCGGGTCCATGTTATTATCGCAATTGGCTGTTTCAATGTGGCAAGGCTTTACAAGAGGCTTGTGATATGGTGGATGCGATATTTCAATAGGCAGTTTACAATGGAGCCACAGGTCCGCATGTATTATCGCAATCGAAGGTTTTGGGGGTGACATCCCTTCATAACTACGATTAGTAATTAAATCATGACCTTCGATCTGGCTCTTGATTCGACAGTTGTCGCTTAGCCTGATCACCAACCAGTTCACTTGATCTCCACTGTCGATTTCCTTCCATTAGATCAATGACTTTTGCCTTTTCCCGATCAATCAACTTGCACAACACTTTGTGACCGTTGATCTGGATCTTCTTGATTTGATGATCCAAAATGATTTTGGGTGAGACACAAGCACGAAGAATACCTGCCCGATAAAGTGGTTTTTCTCTATCCTTGGCTGTTACGTGTCAAGTGGTTAATGGAATTAGGTGGCTACCCTTCAATAAAACTTACAACTTTTTGCCTGCCCGAAATACTACTTATGGTTTTGAGAAACCACCTCTTCGCTAATTATCTTACACACTTTCCACCATGTGATGACCGTTGATTTGTGAGATCCAATGGATCCTATGCACTCTCCATTTGTTTCCTCCTTAACTTAATATTGCCTGCTTTTGATGGAATCTGTGTTAAAACCACGGTTTCTGCCACAGTCCATTTAACACATGACATTCATATATCGATTCATTCACTTAATATTGGATCGCCATCGATCCATTTAGTGGGCATACAAAGAAATACCCAGTTAACTGTTGAATGCAGATACGCAGTGTAATGAGAGTCCACACTAGGCACGAGTCTTTCCCTCTCGGCTGAATTATGGCAATAAATTGACCTCCGCCTCAAACCCCCTCTAATACTCAACCTCTCGCTTCTCACTCAAAACCTAATCATCTAAGCTCCCTTGAATTTCTGCTCTTCTCTGGTCTGATATGGCTACTCTGTTAACTCCTCTGATACTCTGCAATTCTTCTTTGGCATATATTACATGCGATACTCCCAATATGGTTCCTCCTCAATCTCCTGCTCTTACACTAACTTGGCTTTCCTCTAGTTTCTCCTCATGGATTCTTGCTTCTGATTCTTCACGGATCTGCTCTACTTCTCCTTGGCTTCATATCATCATTTAGTATCCTAGAATATTGCCATATTGACATACTCCTGTTGCTTCATGGATATGCTCTACTTAGCTTCACATCATATATTTCCATATTGACATCAATGACAACCTAGATTAACAATATTCCCCTTTGTTATTGATGGCAATATTCTTCTTCTCTCCCCCTTTGACATCAATGGAAAAGGAGTGCACAAGCACTCTCCTTGTCGAACTGCTACTCTTCTTCATGAATAGTAGATCTTCACGGGTCTATTACTCCCCCTATCATAGTGCTCTTCTTTTTACTCAAGATAGAAAGATTGCTGCAACTAGCACATTAACCCGTCTTCATGTCTCAGAACTACTTTATCATGGCTTGAAAAATTCTTAGATATTCTTCACTTTAATGCTTCTGTAATAATGATCAAGAATCACAGGCTCCCCCTAACTGTATGCATCATCTCTTTTGGCAGAATCTTCCTATCAAATGCTCAGATTGTTGACAATCAGGTCAACAACATGTGTTGTTGGCTGGAGAGCTCAAGGGACTTTCAAATTGTATTTGCCTCCTTCTCCATAGTTGCATAAATGTTTTCTTTTGCATGGTTCTAGCTTGTGTAAGAGCCCAAGTTAAGTTACAATTACATGCCATATGACCAATGTTATGACACTTGAAGCATTCTACATTGTTCATGAATAAGAATTCATGATTTCTTCTAGCAAAATTCTTCCTCAGAGATTGTTGGGGACCATAACATCTATCTTTATGATATTCTCTACAATCTTTTGCCATGTGACCAAATTTTGTACAAGAATAACAATAACCAATAAATAAACTTTGGTACCTAGGAGATGGAGATTTCCTTGATGTACTTCTGAAGTATTTCTATCTTGAGATCCTTTAATGATAACCATTGCTTCTAGCAACCTTGACATTATCTACATTTCTTCTTGGAGTAGGATTTCTTCCATTGTTGCCTTGATTTTTCTCCTTGCCTTTGCTAGAACTGGGAGCATTGCCATTTCTTTCTAGCTTCTTCACATCCTTTTTGTTTGAACCATTATCATTCTTGTTTGAGGATTCACATGCATACCTGAGACTTGATTTATCAAATGGACATCTTTGATGGCTGAGAATTTCATCTAAGGCTTGAAAGATCTTCAAGGTTTTGTTCATCCCTTCAAACTTTTTCCTGAGGAAGACAATCTCTTCTTCCAATCTTGCACACTCATTATTCTTCTTAGCAAGTTATTTCTTAGTTTCTTCCTTGATATGAGCAGCTTCATTTGCTTCTATTTTAAGGGAGATCATATCTAACTTCATTTTGAAGATTTTTTCATTTTCCTTTGCTAGACTTCTCTCCACTTCTTCCTTGATCCTTGTAGATTTACATGTTTTGGCCTTGATAAGTTTGATGTTAGATTTTAATTTGAATATTTCTTCATCCTTTGCTTTTAGTTGACATATCATGGTGTTTCTCTCCTTCTCTGCTTCATCGACATATTGTTCTATGATCGCTAATGCTTCCATTGTCTTCTCAGCTCCTTGTGCTAACTTTCTTGCTTCTTGTATTTGAGATTTGAGAGAGGAGACCTCTACCTTGTACTAATCAATCTCTTCTTCAAGTTTGTTCAAGTTATTGTGCCTTTGTTCAAGTTGACTTGACAAGGTATCTTCCCGTTTCTTTGCTTTATGTAATTGATTTCTCATGGATATGAATTCTTCATGATGCTTTCTTTTGCTTTGATGAAATTCCTTCTTAAGCTTGACAAGCTCTTCATCCCTTTCCTGTATTTGAAGTTGGACAAGGTCAACTTTCTTCCTTGTTTAGTCTTGGTCACCGGCTAGTGCTTTCTTCTTAAATTCCTTGTTTTCCTTTTTCAAATTGATAATCCCTTCCATGGTAGCTGTAAGTTGAGCTAGGAGATCTTCTACAAAATCTTTTTCATTCTCTTCATCTTCTAGGTCTTCTTTAGCCTTGATGTCATCATTCTCATTTTCAGCTTCTATGATGGGTTTTAGATTTTCTTCTTGATTTCCATCATCTTCTTGATTGATGGTCATGGTCAATGCTCCTTTTGAGTGAAGGTCATGAAGTTTCTCCCATATACCCTTTGCTGATGAAAATTTTCCTAAATTGTTCTTTACAGAATCAGGTAGCCCATTCAAGATTGCCTTCATTACTTTTGCATTGTACTCCTTGGATTCTTCATCCATCATGTTGTCAAAAATCGCTGATTTCCAGATTTCAATGCCTCGAGTCTTTATGAAATTCCTCATTCTTGCTTCCCATATATTAAAGTTCCCATTGAACCATGGAGCCTTCTCAAATTGATTGTCTTCAATTTCAGTGTTAGAGGGAGACTAATTCTTAGAAGGATTGGAGACTTTCTTCCTTGACTTCGCCATTTGTGTTTAAAAGATCAACCTTCAAGACATTAGCCTTTGAATGAAGGTTCTGGCTCTGATATCAATTGTTGGAAATACTGAGGGGGGGTGAATCAATATTTCTTTTCAACTGTTATTTTACCAGTTAAAACATTTATATTCAGAGAACAAGATGAACAACAAGAATAAATTCTTTTATTAATATAATATTTGCAATAAAATAGATACAATATATATATGGTTCCAATCTGTTCCCAAGCACCAACTTGGACTTTTGTGAGGCTCCAACCTCGAGAGAACCAACTCTGTTTTATCAAGGCACCAACCTTGGACTTAGGAGCACCAACTCCCAGGACACCAATCCTTCCAGTTCTGAGGCACCAACCTCAAGGGCTCCAACCCTCTGCTGTCAAGGCACCAAACTTGGATATAGGAGAACCAACTCTAAGGACACCAATCCTTCCAACTTCTGAGGCACCAAACCCAAGGGCTCCAACCCTCTGCTATGAAGGCATGTTTGATAGTAATGTTCTACTCCCAAAACTCTTCTTTACTGAATTATGTTTGTTTACAGCTTCACTGTAGTCTCCATGCTACAACATCAATGGAAAACTAGTCTTCATATGAAGAAGTCTTTACAACTCTTCATACTGTCCACATAGAGTTTGCAAAATTTGTCTCATGATGATATCAAATAGCCATCATGATCTCTGATAATGTCTCCACATAGCTTTAGTGAGCCTACTATTAGCTGCACTAAGATCTGCACAATAACCAACTCTTTGTTTCAAGCCTCTGTTCTCACTGTCATGGTGAATGCTTCCAGCATGACTAGTGGGCACTGTTCTTGCTATTGCAATCTCTTACTTCCCAGAAATACATTCACATATGCTTCAATACTGGTGGTGGCTACTGTTCCCTTTAAGTGATAACAAATGAAACTTTATTTATTATATCACAGAATTGTTCTTCAATATGCATTATGTACTTGATTAATTCATCATAGGTCTGAGTCTTTCACAGGGTAACGTGATAAACAGAGTTGCTGGTCCTTTGACTGCCTCCTGTCTAGCTGGACCTTCATCTTAATTCTGTTTAGCTGGACCTTCGACCTCTTTCTATCCTGCTAGATTGTCGACTCCCTTCTTTCTTCCAATTCGCCAACCATAACCACCTTTTTTTCTCTGTTATATAATACAATATGCTGACCTTTGGCTTCCTCCTTGCTCACTTGAGCTTCAGCTTCCTCAATGGTTGCTCGACCTTCTGGATGCCCTCCTCCGATTGCTTTAGCTTCCTCTACGCTTGCTTGATTCTTTGACTTATCGATCTATGGCTTCCTCTGCCTATTCGAGTGTTCCAGTACTCACAGGACACGTTAATTCAAAAGAGATGCCAAATTATAATAGTGTTGCATATTAAAAAATATTAGAGAGGCCCTTTTTAATATTCATACAGTATACATTAATTTTTGATGGGAATCACATTCCTTTGATCGCAATCGTAGCTTCTGGAGGTCTTTTATGAGTTGTGCCCATACCATAGCCAATGGGTAATTGCCCCTACTAGATGCGATATTATATTAAACTACTTTTAATAAGTCTATCGGGTCCACAACCTTGTCGCAATCGGTGGTTTGACATCCCTTAGAGACTAGTGATACAGTGTAGATGCGATATTACATTTAGTCATGTTAAATGGTGCATTCATGTCCACATTATTATCGCAATCAAAGCTTTCAATATGGCAAGGCTTTACAAGAGGCTTGTGATATGGCAGATGCGATATTTCAATAGGCGGTTTACAATGGAGCTGCGGGTCTGCATGTATTATCGCAATCAGAGGTATGGGTGTGGAGCCTGATTATCTTCTATATTTAAAGGTTTCAGCCAGATGTATACCCCAGGAAGATTGTACACCCCTCCATGTGTGGGGGTGCAGGGGTGACTTGTCCCCCATGACAGGGGTCTGGGGGGGCTAATCCTCCCCGGTTGGGGGGTCCAGGGGCTAGCACCCCTGAAGCTAAAAACATATGTAAAATTGCCTTGTAAACTTATAGTAATTTCTAGTCAATATGGGCCGTTCATTAGACAAATGATTTGACGATAGAAGTTATGTTTAATTTAGGGTTTTTTTCCCTAGAAGGCAACCCCTCACTATATATGAGGGAATTGTATTGCGCCTATGTAGATCTATATTCTGAGTGAGGAAGACAAAGGAGATTGAGAGCAAAGAGGGAGTTACAATGGATTTGCTATAGATTTTATCTCTTCAGTTTGCTGGATAATATAAAAGAAGGACTGGCTATTTCTCCGTGGACATAGCCCAAACTGGGTGAACCACATATATCCGTGTCTCTCTTGTTTTATGCATTTTCTATGTTTATATTTCTGCAATATTTTATGTGTTCCATTTCTCTGTAATATATAATTTTCTAACAACTGGTATCAGATCCGAAGGTTTATTTGGCTAATAAACTCGGAGGAGAGAAGGGTTCCTGGTTCAAGTGGGAGCAATGACGAAATATGGTAGGTTTAGGGTCGATAAATTCAATGACCAAAAATACCAGCTGTGGAAGATGTAGATGGAAGATTATCTATATCAGAGAGATCTGTACCTACCATTGAGTGGAAAGACAAAGAAGCCGACGAGTATGACATACACAGAATGGAATATTCTCGACAGAAAAGCACTTGGAACAATACGACTGTGCCTAGCGGTGTCGATAGCATTTAATATTTCAAAGGAAACGACAACAGAGGGTTTAATGTTGAAATTGACCAAACTATATGAAAAACCCTTGGCCTCAAATAAAGTATTTCTTATGAAGCATTTATTTAATATGAAGATGTCAGAAGGTGGATCTATTGTAGATCATTTAAATGATTTTAATACAATTACAAGTTAGTTAAGTTCTGTAGGGGTAACTTTTGATGATGAAGTTAGGGCTCTGTTATTTCTGTGCTCATTGCCGAAAAGTTGGAATGGTTTAGTTATGGTCATTAGTAACTCTGTCTGTGGATCTAGTACTTTAAAGTTTGATGATGTTGTCAGTGAAATTCTTAGCGAGGAAATGCGACATAAAAGCTCCAATGAGACATCAGGTAATGCTTTGACTGCAGAGACTAGGGGAAGAAAAATGGAAAGAGGAAAGAGCCAAGGATATCACATTAAGTCAAGAAAAGGCAGATCCAAGTCTAGATTGGGGATAATGTGCTGGAAATGCGGGAAGAAGGGACACCTGAAGAAATACTGCAAGTCTTGGAAGGGAAAAGAAGGAGACGCACATCAAGAAACTAAGCATGAAGCGAATGTAACAAGTGATGTGTTGCAATATGCTTTGATTCTTTCATTAGAAAATATTATTGATGCCTGGGTGGTATATTCAAGGGCCTCATTCCATGCCACACCTGATAGGAAACATTTTCATGATTATGTTCAAGGATATTTTGGACAGGGTCGATTGGGTGATGATAAACCCTGTAAAATCATTGGAATGGGTACAGTTTCCATAAAATAGAAAAATGGAAACCAGTGGCTATTGAAGGAGGCAAGGCATGTTCCAGATTTGAAGAAAAATCTAATTTCAATAGGGCAGTTGGGAGGTGAAGGATACGTAACTACTTTCAGAGATAAAACCTGGAAGGTCAGTAAAGGATCCCTGGTAATAGCGAAAGGAGGAAAGGTTGGTACATTGCATTTATGCAATGGTATTTCTAATTTTGTTAATGATTTAACCTCTACAGAAGAAGATACGACATTGTGGCATCATAGGCTCGGGCACATGAGTGAGAAGGGCATGCATGTTCTTCACTCAAGAAATTTGTTGCCAAGTTTGAAGCATGTTGATTTAAAATTCTGTGAGAATTGGGAAAGAAAAGAAGAGCGAAAAATTAGAGCTTGTGCATACAAATGTATGGGGACCTGCTTAGGTATCATCTCTTGGTGGCTCTCATTATTATGTTACTTTTATTGATGATGCAACCAGAAACCTGGATTTATTGTATTCAAAATAAATCTAATGTATTTGATACTTTCAAGAAATGGAAAGCTTTGGTTGAAAATGAGACAGGAAAAAGGTTGAAGTGTCTCAAATCAGACAATGTAGGTGAATATTGCAGCAAAGATTTTGATAGGTACTATTCAGAGAATGGAATTCATAGACAGAAGGCAGTTCCAGGAACACCATAAGAAAATGGTGTGTCAGAAAGGATGAATAGGACAATCTTGGAGCATGCAAGGTGCATGAGATTGCATGCAGGATTTCCTTTAAAATTTTGGGCAGATGCTATAGATATTGTTGTTTATGTAATAAATAGAGGGCCTTCAAGTTCCTTGGATGGTGGTATTTCAGAGGAGGCATGGATAGGGAAGAAGGTAAACTACTCTTTTTTAAAGACTTTTGGTTGTGAAGCCTTTGTCCACATTAATAAAGAAAACAGAACAAAGGTTGAGGCAAAATCAAAGAAATGTACCTTTATTGGATATGGTGTTAATGATTTTGGTTATCATTTTTATGATTATGAAAAACACAAAATCATTAGGAGCATAGATGTCATATTCAATGAAAAGGTCTTGTATAAGGATCAGCTGCAGGAAAAGAAATAGGAAAAAGAAAATAGAGAATACACAGTGCTTGACGATATCACAGGAAAAGTGATGGCGCCTGAAAATCATAATGATCAACAACCATAACAACAACCACAATAGCAATAAGCACTTCAAACACCTGAAAGTGATGTTAGAATATCTACCAGGATAAGTAGACTCCCTGAACGATACTCTCCTTCATTATATTATGTATTGTTGACTGATTCTGGTGAACCAAAATGTTATGAAGAAGCAGTGCGGGTAGAAACCAGGAAGAAGTGGGAGCAAGCCATGAAAAAAGAGATGGAATCCTTAGCACATAACCAGAATTGGGACTTAGTCAGGTTGCTTGCAGGTAAAATAGAATTACAGAATAAATGGGTTTACAAGTTGAAGGAAGAAGATGGAGATAGAAAAAGGTACAAAGCTAGACTTGTGGTGAAGGGGTTTGCACAGAAGAAAGGTATTGATTTTGATGAAATATTTTCTCCTGTTTTTAAAATGAAAACAATCAGAACTATTTTAAGTCTAGTAGTAGTTGAAGATTTGCATCTTAAGCAGTTAGATGTAAAGACAACCTTTCTCCATGGGGATTTGCAGGAAGAGATATATATACAGCAATCACAAGGATATGAGGTAAAATAGAAGGAGAAACTAGTGTGCAGGTTGAAGAAGAGCTTGTATGGCTTAAAACAGGCTCCAAGGCAGTGGTATTTAAAATTTGACAAGTTTATGTCTAAACAAGGTTATAGTAGATGTCACTTTGATTATTGTGTTTATCTGAAAAAGAAAAATGATGGAAACTATATTATATTATTATTGTATGTAGATGACATGGTTGTTGTAGGGTCTAACATGCAGGAAATAAATGTGCTCAAAAGAAAATTGGAAAATTCATTTGCAATGAAGGGTTTGGGAGCTGTGAAACAAATACTTGGTATAAGAATAACTAGAGACAGAAAAAATCACAAATTAACATTATCTCAGAATGAGTACATACAAAAGGTGTTGAAAAGATTTAATATTGACAATGCAAAACTAGTTAGTACACCTTTTGCTAGCCATTTCAAACTTAGAAGGATATGTGCCCAAAGACCAAAGAAGACATGGATTTATGTCTAAAGTTCCATATGCATCAGCAATTGGAAGCTTAATGTATGCAATGGTCTGCACAAGGCCTGATACTGCACATGCAGTGGGAGTTGTAAGCAGGTACATGAACAATCCAGGAAACGAACATTGGATGGCGGTGAAGTTGATTCTTAGGTATTTGAGAGGTACCACAAATCAAGCATTATGCTTTGGTGGTTCAAACATTTCTCTACAGGGATATGTTGATACAGATATGGCAGATGATAGAGATAACATGAGGAGAACAACAGGTTATGTGTTTATTGTAGGTGGAACAACTGTCAGTTGGGTCTCAAAACTGCAAAGTGTTGTTGCACTCTCAACAACAGAAGCAGAGTATGTTGCTGCTATAGAGGCTAGTAAAGAAATGATTT
>APFE030416642.1:124130-140858 GCA_000404065.3 Pinus taeda
AACTTCCGGAGCCGTTTTGAGGCCCTAAACGACGTTTTTTGGGGAATCCAGGGGCAACATGGGTCCATGCAATGCACCCATGTTGCCCGTTCCAACAATGATAGTGCTCGAATAGATCTTTCTAATGAGCTATTGTACGCGTCAAACGGAGATCATATGCTAAAGTTACGACCCCAAGAAGTTGATGTACCAACTTACCCCCAAACGGGGCCCATAGTTTGGCGTTTCATCTCTTAGGGTTAGGTTTTGGAATGTTAAGGGTTTTTTCATTGTTTCTGAACAATAAATAGGCCTTCGAGCCTCATTGTAACACAGTTCAGAGGCATGTAGCCACACATCTCTTCTCAGAGATAACCTACCATCGCCCTAGCAGGTTTATTTCCATTTCTGGTTGTAAGCATATTTCAGTATTTTCCATTAATGAAATGAAGTATTATTTCCGCTGCATATTTGTGTATATGGTTATCTCTATATTTTGTTGCATTCCTGTTTAAATCCGAATCAAAAGGAAGATGATAATGATGAAGATGTTGAATGCTTTCCTGCATCTAATCGAAATGATATAGAGGAAGAAACCAATGAAGCATCAGAAGAAGATACATTTGACATGGAAAAGGCTCCATCCATGTATGTTCAAAAGAATCATACAAAATCTCAAGTTCTAGGAGAAAAAGGGTTTGGAGTACAGAAAAGAAGAACTCTTGTAGGAGCTTCTAGTTATCTAGCATTATTATCCTTTATAGAACCACAAAATGTAAATGAAGCTAGCAAAGATGAATGTTGGGTTAAGGCCATGGATCAATAACTTGACCAAATTGAAAATAATGATACTTGGGAATTAGTTCCTAGACCTCATGATAAAAATGTTATAGGAACAAAATGGATATTCAAGAATAAGTTGAATGAAAATGGAGAGTTTATTATAAATAAAGCAAGGCTTGTTTGTAAAGGGTATGCTCAACAAGAAGGTATAGACTTTGAATAAATTTTGCACCTGGTGCAAGACTTAAAGCCATAATAATGTTTCTTGCTCTTTCAAGTTTTTGAAAATTCAAAGTGTATCAAATGGATGTAAAATCCGCATTTCTTAGTGGATATTTAGAAGAAGAAGTTTATATTGAAGAACCAGAAGGATTCATTCTAGGAAATGATGTAAATCTTGTATGAAAACTCAAAAAAGCTATATATGGACCGAAACAAACTCCAAGGGCATGTTGTTATTATCTTGACAAATATCTTCAACAACAAGGTTTCACAAAAGGGTCTGTAGACATCAACTTACACACAAAAATTGAGAATGATAAATTGCTAATTATTGTTGTTTATGTTGATGATATCATATTTGGCAGCAATGAAGAATATATGAATCAAAACTTTTCTTCTATTATGTAGCAGGAATTTGAAATGTCTTTACTTGGTGAACTAACTTATTTTCTTGGTCTACAATTACAACAAACAAAAGATGACATCTTTCTTTCACAAACTAAATATCTCAAGCAGATTCTGAAGAAGTACGTAATGGAAGATTCTAAACTAGTATGTACTCCAATGGTAACAAGATGTAGTCTCAGTTCTAATGACGAATCTCCTACAGTGAATCAATCAACGTACAAATCTATGATTGGAAGTCTACTTTATCTAATAGGTACTAGACCAGATATCATGCATGAAGTAGGAATTGTTGGAAGGTTCCAAGCCAATGCAAAGGAATCACATCTTCAAGCTGTAAAAAGAATATTCAAGTATTTGAAAGGAACTCAAGACTTTGGTCTATGGTATCCTAAAGAAATAGATCTCACCCTTCGTGCATATATAGATGCGGATTGGGCAGGAAATGTTGATGACTGAAAAAGCATTAGTGGAGGTGCATTCTATATGGGATCACAATTAGTGTCTTGGTTCAACAAGAAATAAAGTTTGATTGCCTTATCTACAACTGAAGCAGAATATGTGGCTGCTGCATCTTGCTGTGCACAACTACTTTGGATGATGCAAACATTACAAGATATTCAGATCACATGCTCTCCACCCATCTCCATTCTATGTGATAATACAAGTGCCATTAGTATTTCGAAAAATCCAGTCATGCAATCCAAGATGAAGCACATACCCATTAAGTACCACTTTCTACAAGAACAAGTGCTTGAACAAAAGGTTAAATTGGAGTATATTCCCTCCAAAGAAAAGGTTGTTGATATATTTACCAAACCTCTTCCCAGAGAAGCATTTGAATATATCAAACAAAAGATGGGAGTTGTTTCTGCCTCATCTTACTGCTAAAACTAGTTTCAGAGGAATGGTTCCAGTACATGGGTTTCATGAAGTAGAGTGACGTATATACATGAGTTTTTGTGGATGTAGGAGCTTATGTGTTTTTCTGATAGAAAAATAGTGGTTCAGATTCAAAATCAGTTTCTGACATGGGTTTTCAGTCTTATATTGATGGTTACAGTCTACTGATATGATTTGTTCATTATTGTTTACTGGATTGATGAAGATGCCTTGATGAATGGATTGTTGACAATGCATAGATAGCACAGGTTTAGGAAGAGGATTAGCATTCAAAAACATTATGCATTGTTGGCATCATGGTTGCTGAATTCAACTATGGTCTCCGATATTCATATCATTTGTTGTAAAGGTCATGCAAATACCTATGGTGTAATAATATATCTCTTTCTGTCATAGTCTATTAGTGAGTCCTTTTGGACATATGATTTAATTTGTACCCCCACTATGCATGGGAAGGATGATGTTATAATTGAAAATTTTCAGTCATGTATGAACATTTGGTATATCGCCACTTGGTTAGGTGATTGTTGTATGTATGAGTCATTGGTTATAGGAAGGTCGTACTCACATAGTTGAGTTATAGTGTCATATTATTCTTTTGAAAAATATCTATGTAGACTCTACATGTACTCAGGGGGAGCATGGACAACATAGTGTATCTCAAAGGGGGATAATAAGGGGGGGAGTATCTTGGTGTTGCTTGATATATCTAACAGGTTCTACAACTTGAAGTGATCAACACCTATATGGTTTCCATCAAGTCTAAGGGGGGAGATTTTTTGGCATTATGGTACAGGTGTTGTCCTTGATGGCAACCCACTCACATATCAGTTCAAATTTGATAAAGGGAAACTCACATTGTAACATGTCAATTCAGAGGTAACAGGGTAATGGTACAAAAGAACAGGATGATGGGACAATGGACTATAGATAAGAATCAAGCAATTGAAGAAAAATAATGTTTTGTGTTATTTTAAGCTGTATACGTGGGTTCACTTAGTCGAAGTAGCGTATACAAGTAAGTTCATAGAACAAAAATAGCATATACGTATGCACAGACTTTCATAAAAAGAAAAGTACGTATGGGATGGAAAATTAAGGAAAATTAAATTTAAAGAATACCAAGGGTCCATACCATCGTGTTAGCCCACAATATTGAGCAGAATAATGGTTACTTGATCTTGTCTAAGAATATCACATGTTCTAAGTGTTGTTTTGGTTCGAGGTATTGAGAAAGGCTAAAACTATATAATGAGGAGAATATCAAAGGGCTTTGTGTGCAAGTAAATTTTTATGTTGAAAGGGCTATGGTTATGATATGATCTCAAATATCTTGTGCACCTTTGGATATAGTGTTGGATTAGGATCTTGAGACCGAAAATGACTTATCATTTTATGATCTGATAATGGTTGGGCTAGATCAAAATGCTAACACATGTTTTATTCTTTAAATGTTATGATCTAGGTATGTCTAAAGTTTGGAATAGTTTCAAAGTTATAAGTTATTATTTGCAGATCTATATGCTAGTTTGCCTTGGTGAAGGCACGTATACACGTTGGTTTGACATTTCCAGGTAGCGTATGTAGAAGAAAAGGTTGTTATTCAGAGATGACTAATCTATCTGATTAGTGCTGCTATTTTATTGTTTCCTATCAATGATGTCTTCATTAGATTTGAAAGTAGAACTAACTATATAAGGAGATTGAGTCTGATTGATTGATTGATTAAGTGAGGAGGGTAATATTTGTTGTTGTCTGTTTAGAAGTCTGTAATTTGATAGTAAATCTTCAGAATGTTGCTGGTTGGTACAGTTTTTGGTTTAGAAGTTTTATGATTCAGTATTATTAGAGGTATACGTAGGTTGGGTTAAAGGAAGTAGCGTATACATGCAGGTTGGATTCATTGAAGTAGTGTATGCATTCTAACATATGATTTTTGAGGTTGCAATTGGTTTTGGTTGTTGATGTAGTTTTCCGGGTTCAACAAAATGTTCTGTTGTCAATGATCTAATTGTTCAGATTGAATGATTTTTAGTTGATGTGGTTATTGTAGTGGTGATTGATTTTAAGATTCAATGTTATTGATAGGTCTAGTATGAAAATTTGATGAAAATTGGCCTTCATATTGTGTTGTTGTGTATGAGGAGTATTTAGTCTAAAATTTAATGAAACATGGTCCTTGGAGGAAGGGTGAAGGTAGTATCCTTCTGTAGGCTGGCACCTATGTACTGGTAAACATATCAGCCAGTACAAGAGTTAGGGGGTTGGAGCTCCCTTCTAGCAGAAGCTGGAAAACAAGTGAAGGTTGTAGCCTTCAAAAGGTAGATGTCTGCATACTGGAAAAGTTCGCACCAATATAAAATTTGTAAACACTTTTTATTATATTAAGATTGAAGATTGAAACGACAACATCAGTGGTTTTTTCCCACATTGGGTTTCCACCTGAAAAATCATGGTGTTTATGCGAGCTTCTTATGTGTGTTGATTTATTCTGTTCTTACTGCATCTGTTTATCAGTTAATGCATCACACTTTGATTTAAGACAATGAATTAGTTGTTTATTATATATACGCTAGTTTCATTCTTTGTATTCGTGGACATATGCTGGTTGGTTTTAGTAAAGCAGCGTATACTGTTCAAAAAGGAAAATCATTATTGTGAAAGTTAAAGTACTAATTTGCCCCCCCTCTCAACATTTTTCCAACAGCCTCCAAAGGAAGATACTTAGTGACATGCTAGATTCATGAAGGGAGAAGTGAGAGCAAAGAGGATTCTTATAGAATCTATAAAAGACTCTCTAACCCCATATGTATCAAAGGTGGAGACTGTAAAAGCTATATAGAAGATGGAATAGCCTCATAATTTATGAGGATATCATAAATTTGAGATCAACTAAAAGAGCTGGAGAGATGACCACAATGGTACTGAATGCACTACCTGATGAATGGGGTAAATTCACTTCATGTTTATATGGGAAGAAAGAGACTACTCCATTTCAAGATCTATGTTCACTCTATAAAATTGAAGAAACCAGACTGAAGGCAAAGGTTGATGTTGAACCAAATGAGCAGAATCAAGCATATGCTACTATGGTAAGAAGAAAAGGGAAATTTGGAAAGTTTGGTCCTAAAAATAAAAGTAAGAACATGGATAAGGTAAGATGCTATGGATGTCAAGAACTTGGGCACTATATAAGAGATTTTCCTAAACGTAATAAGGACAAGAGGGATAGGGAAGAAGCCCACCTTACGGAAGAAGTGAAAGAGCCTGAGACAAAGAGGCTCAAGAATGAATAAGTAAAAGATCTATACTATTAATGATATGTTATTCTTCACTAGAAGGTACTTTTAACTTGTAATTTATAGATAGCAAGAAATGATGCATCAGATTAAAAAATAGCATTGTGATAGAAGCATTATAAGTAAGATCTCTTAACATGGGAAGAAGAAAGGATGTATGGAACAAGTTCTATTAATTACAAATAATGGGAGCTCTTGAAAACCTCATTAAAACCTCAAGTGATACTTAGAAAAAGAAGTAGAAGTCATCATCGACTGAGATCATCATACAATAGTCAATAAAGAAACATCTTCCAGGTGAGGATATGAAATATCCTCAGGTTTCTCTGATGGAATGCTCATCAAAGGATTCACTGATCTAAAAGGAAAGTAAGAGTTTCATTAGGAATTCCAACTCGTGGGATTCAAGGGATGATGGTATGATGACATGACAAGAAAGTAGGTCTATAGGATAAAGTTATTTCAAAGTTTCTACATGAAGTTTTGATGAATGAAAGGAAGGATGAGATATGTATACATACATAGGATATTATGAAAGTCATGTCATATGGTTGCAGATAATGTGGATCACTATTTCCACCTTGGTAAACATGATCAAAATAAGAAGGGGTATCCTCCTCCTAAAGATTACAACAAGGAATAAGTCACACTAGATGAAATCAACATAATATGTTCTCATATGAATAATGAGAAAGCTGACTATAATTAAGGAACTTTGATTGGAAGCTCCCGAGAATGAAGTCTGTGAAAAGAAAGGAAGAGATAGTAAAATATGCAACAAAGTTAGAAATCAATCAACATCCAAGACCAAGAAGACTTGACTAGAATATCTCCCAGAAAGATATGAAGACTCTGATAGGAGTCCGAGAAACATGGAGACCCTTGACTATGAATATATTTAGGAGATTTGTCAATCTGTGTACATGATGTTGATACCTATAAGAAGATGTCATGATGAAATACCATCAGAAAGGTAATGTTTGATTTAAGTGTTCATTTATTATTTCTGAAAAAAATATCTGGATGGGATTATATATGACTACTAAAGGGAAGATATGTGAATGAATTTCAGGAAAACCATATTGAAGGATATAAGATCCTTCTGGAAAATATGGCATGAAAGAAAGCAAAATGACATGAAGCAAATATAGATGGAAAATTGATGGATCACTTTCTAATGAAATGAGCACATGACTAACTCATGGATGAAAGAGATGGATGGTTTGTGTGCTATGAAAAACTCCCCGAAAAATTAAGACTCCATGAAAAAATAAATTTATGACATTGAAGAAGAGAGGAGTTCTTCAAGTAGCTGGTTGTTCCACACGAGGAGTTGTTGTAGGTCCCTAGTTAAGAGGGAGTTTGAAAAGAAGTTTGTTACTTGAAGAAAATTAAAATTCCTAAGCCAAGAGGGAGCTTAGGTACATTCCTTTTTGGTAGGAATGAGTACATCCCATTATTAGAATATTTCCTCCCTATTTGAGAGGGAGAGATAGACATGTCATTCTGGTCTTCACCTGGGAAGACAAAGTGCAGGATTGGGTAGACATTTGGCATCTGATACTCTTTGAGGATGAGACAGGGCATCCAATAGAAGAGTAGTTGTGGAGGAACGATATTCTTTGAGGGAAGGGGAGTCCAAGATAAGAATAGTCCTCATGGAACACACCCAGAGTACCCGGGTAGGGGATGTTTCGAGAGAGACAATGATGAGAGTGTCTATAAATCATTGGTCTCACCAGCATTGAGCTCAGATCTTGTGGAGAAGTGGAGAAGTCAAGGCCTTTCTATGTAACAATGCTGGTTGATATGATGCTATACAAATGAGTTACCAATCCAATTTCTTCTTATGAGAAATTCTTTAGATTGAGAAAGTCCAAGTACCTTTATGAATACCTCCCTAGTTAAGAGGGAGCATTGAAAACTATAACTAGGTTTGGTCTTCATAGTGACATGTAATTACGATTTAATGTAATGTGATGTAAATAAGAAAAATAAATTTATTTTATTTCTTTCTTCTTGGGTTTCATAAGCAAGATATTTTGTTTTTGAGGGAAGACTCCCATTGAGAGCCTTTAGGAATTATTTATCATTTAGTCATAAAATGATAGAGTCATTGTCATGTAATGGAGTCATGTTACACTTTGTATAGAGTCAAACTTGTCTATGTAAAGTATCCTCCAAGACCTTGTCACTCATCCTCTTCAAGTCGAAAAACAACGATGGAAGAATTTGCTAGAAGAAGTTGGCCTATCCTATTGTGATCATGTCAGCCTAAAGAACATGAGTAAAGGTGTATATATATCCACCCTTAGCCTCACTTAGAGGCAAGAAAATCGACATACATTCAGTGAAGAAGTGAGAAGAAGAAGGGATACAAAGAGAAGTGCAAAGAAGTGATAAGGAGAGTTTCTTTTGGGCAAGTGAAGAAAGTTTCTTCTGGGAAAGCAAAGGAAGTTTTATTATGGGAAAGTGAAGGAGGATTCTTCTAGGCATAACAAAGAAGGTTTCTTCTGGGGTAGTGAAGAGGATATTTATTCTTGGGCAATGAAGAGGAGGTTTATTCTGGGGCAGTGGAAATATTCTTTTGGATACTTGTTTTGGGTAACAGAGATAGAGATCTAGAGACTTAGATTCTATAGAAGAAGCTAGTGATATTATAGAGGCTGAGCTTCTCTATAAGAAGTTGAGGAGAAGTCAATGTGAAGGATAGAGACTGATTTTCTCTAGGAGTCAAGAAAAGTATTTCAAGATCAAGAAGAAAGATGAGAGAGGGAAGAGGCGGAGCATCAAGGTTAGTGACAAGGTTCTTGGGAGGATATTGAAGTCAAGGGTATTTTGTCATGGTATTGGTACTCATCAATTGAAGATCTAGAAGAATAATTTTGATTGGGTTTTCCTCTCAAGTGGTGAGAGGTTTTGGCCCTGGATGACAAGCCTACATACTATGTCACTTGTCTTTTTTTGTGCATATTGGTAATTGTCTTGACGAAAAGAACACAATAATAACATAACAAAGAAAATAATATAAGATAAGAAGTAAAAGTATATCAAAAGCAATTATCAAGAAGATAAATATTTTAACTATTCATGCCCTATATTTCTCAACAAAACCAATACCTCAACTATTAATAAAAAGGCAAAAAACATCATCTTTTCTTTAATAAGCGATGGAAAACACATAATCACTTTTATAATTATATCGCAACACATGATTTACAAAATGTGGCCATGAAAAACTATCATATCTAATAAAACCATCTCTCTCTCATAAAGGTGAATGGGTCCACTCCTTGTGGCAGATTCACTTGTTAAACATCTTCACCAGATGGTTCCTGTACAGGTGCTTTGTCCTTGAGACACTACTCTAGAAGGTGCCTCCAACATGTGGCTTTTTGATGTCCACCTCTATTAAAATGATTGCAAAAAGTATTCTTCCTCCAGACCTGCTTTACCTTCTTCCTTCCCTAATTTGGATAATGCCTTTCACATCTCTTCCTCTTCCCTATTGCCATTCTCTTACAACACTCGACAATCATGTGGTTATGCAAACCACAAAAAATACATGGTTTTATATGAATTGTTATTCATCATTAATAATATGCTTGTAATAAAAATGAAATATAGACTAATAAGATTTTTTATACCTCTCTCGACTGCCTTTGGTGCAATCTTGGCGATGAGAACTTGCCTTAGCTTTTCCTTTGCAATGTGCACTGTCATGGGAGAAATGTGATGTATTCCCATCATCCTATTTCCTTGATGGTTTCAACAATGACTTGGAGGATTTTATTACCTTTGAGAATTCTCCTTCAGTGTATCCCATCTTGGTAAGGATTCTCAAGCCAGTTCCTGAAATGGGTACCTCAAGGCTTCCAACAGAAATGATGTCATGTGAAAATGAAGCTGAAGAAAAATCAACACTATTTACCTCATTTATCAATTTTGAAGTAGGTGATGATAGCTCTTTTGAGCCTTTTTTGTGCTTAAACTCTTTCAAGCCCTCTTTTGTTGCTTGTAACTAAATCTACAATCTTTGCTTCTGCTCTTTTTCTTCTTGTACAAGTCTCCTCAATTCAACATTCTCTGCTTGAATGCTTTGATCGATATCCTCATTTGAATGATGAGACTATGGTGAAGAAGAAGAATGTTCAATTGAGGAGGTAGATAGAGTATCATCCTTTGCCCCTTCTTTCTCCTCTCTTACCAATTTCTCCTCATAATCTACATACATTAAATTTACCATGCGTGCCATCCTGAGGAGGTCCTCATAGATATATATGTTGTTCTCCATGTAGGTTTTAACCCTGTACAAAAATTACCTGCATACGAATTCTAAAACACAAAAACTAAACAATGTAAGAGCATAACACATAAAACACATATACATAGATATTTTCCCCCAGATCCCAAAACTGGGACTACCAGATTGATTTTTCATTATGTTCCTTTCAATGTTACAATACATATTTATACATGCCGAAGTATCCAATACCATGGACTGAAAACCATCACGTCCAATACCATGGACCAAAAAACCATTGATCCAATACCATCGACCAAAAAAGCATCACGTCCAAAAAACATGTGCGAAAATCATGCACAAAACCATAGGTGGGTCCGCCCAACCTAACATAGGGTCCAAAACCAAAATTTTCCAGGGTGCTGCCCCGGACCCCATAAAGTGGGGTTACAGGTACCCCTCAAACCCCCTGTTAACTAGGTGGAAAGAATATAACACAACCCAACAAACCAAATCACTCTTTCATCCAGTCATTCCCATGCCATATTCCAAGCATGAATGTGGGATCTCATAGAACAATCAATCCAACAAAAACCAAGTGAATCCAGAGGTTAAACCACCTCCACCCTCATCAAACCATGAGCACACCAAAACTGATCATTGAATCACAACCAAACCAAAAATGGATTTCCATTCAAAATCTATCACTATCCTTGATTATTTTTTCATCTCCTTGTATGTGAGGATTTACCTCAATCCAATCCTGAATCACTAGGCCCTAAACCGAGACCAGTTCCTCAGGATTTTCTATAATCCAAAGTTGAATCACTAGGCTCTAAATGTGTATCTCGCCAAAACCTGTTAAGGGATTCCTAGGCCGTTGTGAATGAAACTTCACACCGCCTTCGCCCTAAATCCAAAATCCATCCAGCAAACAAAACATAAAAACTAAGATAAACATACCAACAGACCATGACATCTAGAAAAAGGAAAGTCTAGGCTGAAAACCACTATCATATCCCGAAAAAAGCATGCCACTGACAACAAGAGAACCACACACCAACATGCAAGTTCATGCATGTCCAAACCAGCTAGGAAATCACACATGCAAAAGATGACCTATAAATATTCTTGCTAAAGCTGCCTGATCCTACTTTTCCTTCCTTGATCCTTGCTTTACTTCCTTTCCCTTCTACTGGTTTTTCCTTCCTTGCTCCAAAGCTAGAGTGCTCCAAGAAAACTATAAGTGGCCAAGTGTGTGTGAGAGAGAGAGAATAATGAAATAGCTCCAAACCTGAACTAATAAAAGGTTACCAACTGATCCTCATAAGCATTTTTGTTAATGAGGCCTCTATTTCTTCATTTTCCAATATTTTCCTTGAATTTCCTCCTCGCATGCAACCTATGACCTTTCACCTTACTTTTCTCCTAATTTCCTTTATTTTCATAATTAACATGCCGAAAAAATGTTTTTGTCTTCTAATGCCTTTTCCTTAGCCTTTGTCAGCTTTCCTTAGCCAAAAAACACATCCAATGACGCCCAATATGATATCATTGTCCAACTTTTACCTTGGAATAAATGTCCCTTACTTGAGGTCATATTTTTCCTTTATTAACTTTTATTACATGGAGTTGTCACCAGGGTTGTTATAGGGAATTTCCTTTTATATAGGGGCCAAATTCACAAGAAAACAACATTGTTAGGTCCCTATACTACTAGTGCAGCCCCTTATTGTGCTATGGGGTAAAATGCATGGGATGAAAACTATCCCTGAAAGTCTACCCGGGGCTTCCCATAGAACGTAAGGTTATCTGCAAAAGGTACCTGTTACACACATGCTCATCTATCTAACATATATTGACAGGATATGGAGAAAGGATCACCTTTGGTTCTTTCTAGATTCACTTGGGGATCTTAGTGCAGTAAGAAGAACTCCTCATGACTGGTTCCAAGATGATAACTGCACAAAAGAACAAAATAAACCAATCACAGCATATACTTCTGACAATTAACGTAAGAATCTGTAACAAACATGTATAAATGTGTAACTAATCTACTCAACACAACAAGCATCAGAATGAACAAGTAAATGCACAATATCATCGACACTTTGAGTAGTGGAACACAACCACGGTCCTATATTCAGAAGAGTGATTACAACAACCCTGTTGTATCAGCCTTCCTTATCCCTTCTTCCTCTCTCTCTCTCTCCTTCTTTCAGCTAGCTCCTTCAAGAATATGAAAATATCACAACAGAACCTTGTACTATCCTTCTAAATGCTCTGACCTCTTGTGCAAAGGCCCTCTCATTGCTTCAATAGCAATCAAATTAATGCTTCCCAACTCCACCTGCAGTTCATTTGGGTAAAAGCCATGAACCTACCTCTTTTACCAGCTTTTTCCCATTTTCCTCTGTTTCTGGAATAAAATTCATCCAAATATATTGATTTTTAGAGTTTCCCTGCTTTTCTTGCACAAATTTAGGGAAATAATATCTAGATATTTTAAGGCAGATTCGTTGGCATAACCACTTGAGCATCACTAAAGTTCACTAATGCTCCCCCTGGTCTAACAACATGAGTTAGCAGGTGACTAATGCTCCTTTATGCTTGTAAACAAGATTTATAAAGTAGGTTTTCAATGTACAGAGAGCGTTAGTGTGGATTATGGGCCTACAACTATGGTCATTATTTCAGTCATCTTGTTTTTCTCCTCTAAGTTGATTAGGAGGTCAATTTGTCCTATAACAGATGTCCCTAAAGTATGATATCAGAGGCAGAGACAATGGCCGAAATACTTTATGAAAATACTATAATTTCCTATCAAAATCTTTGTAGAGAGATAGAAGTGTCAGGTGATAAGGAAAACCTGATACAACAAAAGTACATATATATGAATTGCTAAAATCATGTCCTAAGTCAGGCATTCCCATGCTCAGTAGCTATGTCAGAGTATCTTTCTCCTCAGAGATATAACAATGTTGGCCGCCAATATGGCACAAGGAAGATCCAGTGTCGTAATATATTATCCTGAAATGGTTATCTTCAATGAAGAATATCGCAGCTTGGGAGAGGAAACAAGGCTAAATGATGCTAGCCTCTACCCAAGGTCTTGATTCCTGCTTCACCGAATAGCATAGATTGGTACATGCGATAAAATGAGTTGACGTTGAACATGCACGAAATCTTCTGATTACCAGCCAATAATGGAGGCTGCTAACAGATGCGAGGAAGGCCACCAGTAATGGTGATGATCTCCAAGATACACAGTGCAAACTAGCGGGTGTGAAAGATTTTTTTGTTGTCAAACACTCGTAGAATCGCTTTAACCAGGAGCCCATGATGAAAACCTATGATGAAGCACAAGGTAACTTGCCACTAATGTCTGCAAGCACCAAGGCACTAAATGTGTTTCTGGGTTATCTTCTTAGATAGAGTGTTGAAGTCGATAGGAAGTAACCTATTGAAAGGTAGGTAATGACGTGTCCTGCATCAGTAGACATGAAACCGGACAAGGATGATTTTGTTTTCTGATGAATATTTTGAGCTTTTGGGTATAAACAACAGAGGTCATGATAAAAGGATATGTAGGGAGATTTGATTGAGGAAACAAGTAGGGACCCTTGAACAATAGAAGGCACGACAACGGTTTTAACCAGAGAACACCAGACTCATGAACACTACAGAGTGTTTGAGATATGGAGATGTAATGGCATCAGGTTATATAGGCTAAAAACTCATAGGTTGTTAGGGTTCATATTGAGAGGCTATCAAAATGATGGTTTATCTGAGGGAGTGCCATGTTCAAGGGAATTTTTGTTGCTAAACCACGCTTCAAGATACGGTTGTATTTCCAATTTTTCCCCATCTAATTTTTAATGAGTCCAGACGGTTAAACTCATCGATCTTTTTATGTTTAGAGAGTCTGAAAAGGATCACAAAAAGAACGACTCTTTTCCCTATTTGATTAGTTTAATGAGTCTAGACAGGCAAACTCGTCAATTTTTTCATCTTTTAAGAGTCTGAAAAGTATTGTAAAAAGAACGGCTCTATATCTTGACTATGTATTTAAATAGTCAAGACTAGACAACTCGGTGATCTTTCCATATTTAGAGAGTCTAAAAAGATCGTAAAGAGAGACTCCATGGTGGTCCCTTTGTCATAATTGTTAAACGGATGCGACAAAAGGTTAATAGTATACCTGTATCGGTTACTTTTCCGTATTTAATGTACTAGACCCAGATAAAGAGAAACCTTTTTCCAATAGATGTCAACCTCATTTTGTTATGAGTACGAGGCGGTGGACTAAAATCATGTTTTGTCATCACACTTTAACAAGCTTAGTGACAAAAACTCGGGATTTTTCATTTTTTAACGAGCTTGAAAAAAGTACCTAAAAGAATGTTCGGGTCATCTTTATCATGTTTAACGAGTAGCAAGACACAGCTCGTGATTTTTTCAGTTTAAAGAGTGAGAAAAAAGTGCCTAAAAAAGATGCTCCATTGATCCGTTTCAGTTTATGAGCTGGAATTAGATAAAAAAAGAGGTGCTCAGAGCATTATTTGCATATATTTAATGAGTGAAAATGATGAAAAACTTGGGGATGTTTGTATTCTTTAAAGAGTGATAAAATATCCCAAAAAAGTGCTTTACAAGTTGTGGTATATATGTTTAATGAGCTCTACCACAAAAACTCGGATGTAGGTTTTAACCCCGTACAGAAATTACCTGCATACGAATTCTAAATCACAGGAAAAATAAAAATGCGAGAGCATAACACATAAAACACATATACACAGAGATTTCCCACTGGATCCCAAAAACGGGACTACCAGATTGATTTTTCATTATGTTCATTTCAATGTTACAATACATATTTATAAATGCCGAAGCATCCAATACCATGGACCGAAAACCATCACATCCAAAACCATGGACCGAAAACCATAGGTAGGTTCGCCCAACCTAATATAGGGTCCAAAAAAAATTTTTCCCGAGACGCTGCCCCGATCCCCGTAGAGGGGGGCTACCCGCCCCCCTCAAACCCCCTGGACAGGGGGGCTGCCTTCGCCCCACTGTGCAATCGGCACAACAAAGGGGGGGCTCTGCCCCCCCTCTAACCCCCCAGTTCACTACATAGGTTAGTCATGGAAAGAATATAACATAGCCCAACAATCTCCCACTTGTTGTTTTCTTTCCACACGGGGCCACAAGAGAGCTTAGTCATTTTTCCAGCCCTGAAACGCCCATTGTTTCTCTACACCAAGAGAACTTCTCAGAGCTCACAGATTTTTTCAATGCATCTGCAATATTCTTCAAAGTGTCCACCTTTATCAGCAACACCTTTTTGTGTTCTATCATATCCCTCACAAAGTGATATTGAACATCAATGTGCTTTGTCTTTGAATGATAAGCAGGGTTCTTTGCCAAGAAAATGGTACTTTGGCTGTCACAGTCTATGCTTATAGCTCCCTATACTAACCCCATACTTAAACACAATCTCTGTAACCAAACTAATTCCTTGCTTGCATGATTGGCTGCCATGTATTCTGCCTCTATAGTTGATAGTGCCACTACAGATTGTTTCTTACTCATCCAACTGACTGCACCTCCAAATAGGTTAAACACATACCCCCTTGTAGATCTTCTCTGATCCAAATCTCTAGCCCAGTCTGCATCAACAAAACCACAGATATCCAAGACTCTGTCCAATCCTGGTCTTCCTTGGTAGCACAAACCATAATCACTAGTGCCACGCAAATACCTGAAAACCCGCTTCACTATTGTTCAATGCTCCTTCCCTGGTTTTGACATAAACCTGCTCAATACTCCCACTGCATGTGCAATGTCTGGTCTATTACAGACCATTGCATACATCAAGCTATCGACTACACTTGCATATGGAACACGGGACATGTCCTCTTCCTCTTCTTGTGTCTTGGGACACTGTTCAGCAGATAACCACACACCTACAGGAATAGGAACCTTCACTGGTTTACTATCATGCATATTAAAGCTATGCAGTATTGTCTCAACATACTTCCTCTGGTTTAACCAGAGCTTCCTCTTTGCCCGATCTCTTTTAATTTCCATGCCCAAAATATAGTTTGCAGCACCGACATCTTTCATGTCGAATTTGGAGGACAATTGGGTCTTCAAATCCTGGATAATTTCTTTGTCATTTCCAACCAACAACATATCATCCACATACAAGACCAGATAAATAACACGGTCACCAATTAATTTAAAATACACACCATGATCTGCTTTGCTTCTAGTGAAGCCAAGTCCCCGTATAAATGTATCAAATTTCTGATACCACATCCTTGGTGACTTTGTTTTAAACCCATACAGAGACTTCTTTAACTTGCATACCAGTTCTTTCTTACCCTTCACCGCAAAGCCTTCAGGTTGCTTCATGTAGATTTCCTCTTCCAAATCCCGTTTGAAGAAATGTTGTCTTCACATCCATCTATTCTACCTCAAAATCAAAAGCAGCAACAACAGATAAAAGTAATCTAATAGAAGTTACCTTGGCAACAGGAGAAAAAATATCACCAAAAATCAATTCCCGGCACCTGGGAATAACCTTTTGCTACCAACCGAGCTTTGTATTTCTCCACCTTCCCTTCTGCATTTGTCTTCTTCTTGAACACCCATTTGCTGCCAATGGGTTTCCTTCCAGCCGGCAACTCCACAAGATCCCAAGCCTCATTTTTGTGCAAAGATGCCATTTCATCAACCATGGCCTCTTTCCAGAGTTTTCCATCCTCTGAATCCACTGCTTCCTTCACAGTTCTGGGATCATCATCAGTAACAGACAAAGAAAAGTTTGAACAGAAAGTAGATGGACTATAGCTTTCTGGCTGCCTTCTTTCTCAAACTGATCTTCTC
>APFE030416642.1:141967-152357 GCA_000404065.3 Pinus taeda
ATAGTACACAGACTTACCCAGTGATGGAACTTTCACAGGTTCAAACACATCAATGTGCACAAGCTCTAATATTTGTTTCGTCCTCTTACCACCAGAGGGGAAACTCACCCGATTCTACTTCCCATATACACAATTTTCACAGAAATCAAAATCCAGAAGCTATTACTCATACCTTCTACCATACCTTTACCATGAAGTATTCGAAGGCCCTTCTCTCCAATATGTCCAAGCTTTTGATGCCACAGCATGGTCTTCTCTCCAGAGACCACTAGATTTTCTGTTCCATTTTCAGGAACCATAGAACTGTTGCACCCATCAACAACAATGCTACCTTGCAGCTTATACAGAGTTCCAACCCGAACTCCCCGCATCAATACCAGTGCTCCTCGAACCATCTTGCAGGTATCCTTCTCGAACACTGTCTTTACACCTGCATCATCCAACTTGCTTACAGAAATAAGATTTCTGGCCAGTGCAGGAATATGCAGAACACCCGGAAGGGTTCTAACCCTTCCACTTTGCAACTTCAACTTTACTTTTCCATGACCAATGATTTTATCCTTCCTATCATCTCCTAAGAAGACATCACCACCATCGTATTTCTCATACTCGCAGAACCACTCTCTATGGGGAGTGAAGTGAAAGGATGCACCTGAGTCAATCAACCATGCCTCATGATCTACATGTGTACTTGAAGAAGCCAAGTATACATCCCCACCTTCATCTAAGGTGGTTTTCGCCTCTGAAGAAGGAGCATCATAAGATCCCTTTCCTTCATCAGGAGCTTTAGATATACACTCCCTTCTAAAGTGCCCTTCCTTTCCGCATTTCCAGCACACCACCTTTGTAGGTTTTCCTGGAGATTTAGATCTCCCTCTAGATTTAGATCTCCCACTCGATGACTTATTTTTGTTTCTGCTCTGGGACCGTCCTCGTACAGACAAGGCATCACCATTCTGGTTGTCCATATTTTTCCGTCTCATCTCCTCCGTCAACAAGGCTGAGACTATTTCATCAAACTGCAAAGCAGTTGCATTGCTACCTATTGCAATAACCAGACTATACCACGAGTCTGGTAGAGAACACAACAAACTGATGCACTTATCTTCATCTGAAATTTTAATATCAACAGATAATAACTGACTTACCACAGTATTAAATGCATTCAGATGCTCTGTCACCGAGTCTCCATCTTTCATCCTCAGGTTATACAGCTTTTTCCGCAGAAACAGTTTATTCACCAGAGACTTAGATTGGTACAAAGTCCCTAACTTGTCCCACAGAGCCTTCGCCGTAGCTTCCCCTGATACATTCAGCAATACTGAATCTGAGACACACAATCGTATTGTGCTCTTTGCCTTCCGATCCAACTTCTTCCATTCTTCATCGGTCACGCCCGTTGGTTTAGTACCCGGATCTACCGCGATCCACTGATCTTTATCCACCAACAGATCCTCCATCTTGAGTTTCCACAACTCAAAGCTCTGACCATTGAACTTCTCAATCTCTATCTTTCCACTGCTCGCCATCTTCTTTCACCACCAGAATCGATCTCGCAGATCTCCCACTGAACAGGGTCTACCACGGGCCCGAGCGAAAGCCCTCAACAACAAAGGCATCCCCTTGAAGCCAAAATAGCTCTAATACCAAATGTAGGTTTTAACCCCATACAGAAATTAGCTACATACGAATTCTAAATCATAGGAAAAATAAAAATGCGAGAGCATAACACATAAACACAGAGATTTCCCACCGGATCGCAAAACTAGGACTACCAGCTTGATTTTTCATTATGTTCCTTTCAATGTTACAATACATATTTATACATGTCGAAGCATCCAATACCATGGACCGAAAACCATCGCGTCCAAAGCCATGGACCAAAAACCATAGGTAGGTTCACCCAACCTAATATAGGGTCCAAAAAAAAATTTTCCCGCAGCGCTACCCTGGACCCCATAGAGGGGGGCTACCTGCCCCCCTCGAACCCCCTGGACAGGGGGAGCTGCCGCCCCCCCGTGACCCCCCCCGCTGCGCAATCCGTGCAACGAAGGGCATCTCCGCCCCCCTCTAACCCCCCGGTTCACTAGGTAGGTTAGTCGTGGAAAGAATATATCACAACTCAACATCGAAGGTGTTTGTATTTTTTAAAGAGAGATAAAATGTCTCCAAGAGTTCTCTATTTATCGTTGCATAGATTTATTTATTGTTGCATAGGTTTAATGAGTGCAAGGACAAAAGCTCATGGATGTTTATATTTTTTAAAGAGCAATAAAATATCCCTAACAGTGCTCTATTTGTGTTTGTAGTAGTTTAACGAGCCCAAAGAAGAAGACTCGAGGTTTTTCGGATTAACAAGCAAGAAAAATACCATAAAAAGAATGCTCGAACTTTCTCAATCTCATGCTTGACATTAGAGGGTCTATTCCATGCATTTCCTCATAAGATCAAGGAAAAACATTGCAGAAGTCCCTAAATGGGTAGGTGAAGCTCACAATTTCCTCAGGATTGTGATTGGCTCCACTCTGTATGTTTTCCACGATGCCTGTCATGATAGAAGTATCGGGGAGAAATGTTTGTGAAATATTGCCCCTATTTCCTTCCGAGTCCAAAAGTTGGATAGTCGTATAGGGTGAGGAAATGATTTCATGTGCGTCAGGTGACAGGATTTGAAGAGGAATCATGTCCAAATCAGATATCAAAACATGATAGTGCCAATCCTCCCAAGGTCGCTTGTCTAACCTCATGATCTCTCTAATCGCTTTGTCCATTTGTAGGACTTGATTGAGTGGATTGAAAGAAAGAGCAGTTATGGGAGGGGCAGTGGTACCTTTGGACGAAACCAAAGTGACTGAATATTTAGATGCAATTTGAATGGCTTCGTAGGCCAATTCAGCTGGTGACGGCGGCATCTGGTCTTTGAAGGTGTCAAGGTCTGAAGGAGCTGGCAGGATCCATGGATTGGTCGTTTCATGAGGAATAAATGAAAGCATGTTGATCGATTGAGGAACTTGGGGTAGCTGCAGAGGAAAAAAAACCATCAAGAGAGAAGCCTTCAAGGGGTACGGAGCCATTTGGCAATGGTGAATAATCAGAGGTGAAGAAAGACAACTGATCCACTGTTATTATCTTTCCATCCAATGGAAATAGGATGATATGAAAGACAATGGATATGACGGCCGTCATGGCATATGTCCAACTGCGATCGAGCAACAAATTATAGTCGAGTCCCTTGCCCACGACTTCTACATCCACTGTTACTATTTTCCTAGCCAAAGTGATGGGAAAACTGGCTATGTATCATTTTGGGACAAAGGTGTGGCCGTTGAAAGCTTTAAGAGAGTTCGACGGTGGGGAGAGGGTTGGGGAACCTAAGGCGAGCTAACATGAAGCTGACATGATGCAGGTCGAAGCACCTTCATGGACGATAGTTCGGTGTATACCTTTACCTTTCGAGGTGATATGCACCTGAAATGCAAGCTAGTGGGAAAGGGGAGGTTTACACTTGTCCATGTCGAAAATGGCAGGCATGAAATCCATAGCATAAATACCCCTGATAGCCAAAAGAAAATCTACCCTTTGGTTGGGGCATGTTTGTAATACTTCAAGCGCCGACATAGCCAATAACACTTGCGTGAAATCCTCTACAATGTTGTAGTGTTGGGCGACATGTGCAGATGTGTTGTGCATTGTGCGTCGAAGTGCCCCCTTGGGGGGTCTAATTTCAAGGTCCTCAATTGGCCTTTCAATTCACAAATCGTTGGGTGACGATGAGTTTTGACCTGTGGATGATTATGTTGCCAGAGCAACAGGAGCTTCATATGATTTGGCTCTGGTTGTTAGTTCTACCGTTTTTAATGTGTAAACGGTAGAACTTCCTTCACTAGTTGAAGGTTGTTGCGAACCATTGATGCCCCCTGATGTCGGTGGTGTTTGGTTGGAAATGAGATTTTGTTGTTGTTGATTAGGAAAAAGGATTTCTAAGGACCGCACGTGTATTACCAGAATATTTCTTGGTAAGGTAATCCATGCATTCTTGAAGATGCAGACAACGTCAGGCTCTGTGATCTTCAAGACAGAGTATGCACAAATAGTTGGTGCCTTTGTCCTTTTCTGTATCAGTAGGCATAGTGGCCTTCTATTTCAGGTTGGGCTACTTAGATGACTACTCTTCAGAAGGAGCGGTCTTGTTCTGATTCTTCTTGTTCTTGCTACTGGATTTTTGTGTAGACTGCATAGATTTAATCACAGTGGTAGGAAGAGTACTCATTTTGGTAGAGGGGTCCACTCCCAACTTTGCAACGGACCCATTGAGTTATTTTACAGTGCTCGTGGAGGTTTTACCGACGATCCCATCGGCAAGTGCTCTAGGGCGTTGAGTGGTGGGAGGATTGGGGTTACCAGGAGCATAGGGGATAATGTTGTAGGGAGTACTAGATTGTGAATAAATTAAATCCAAGTGTTGGGCAAGACGTATGGATTGGCCCTCTGTGACCGCACCACCTAGAGCGACATCTCTAGTGATTTGTGGGAGTAGCGACTTACATAACCAGCCTGTTAAGGGAAAATTAGGGATGGGGGCTTTGACTAACCTCCGCCTACATCTCCATTCATGGATACGGTTGGAGATGAGGGTGGAGGTATCTTGACGAAATGAAGTGAGGAGTTTCGTCCCTGTCTCATAGCGGATAGGTAACTTAAACTGCTTTAGAAACCCCATCGCTAAAGCATCAAAGGTATTCACTAATGCACGTGGTAACTCAATATACATTGCACCATTGCCAGTGACGGTGCGGGGAAAAAGATGCAATTGGACACTGTCATCAGCCATGGAGTTAGAAACACACCATAGATGGTAGGTGGTGACATGAGTGACCAGATCCTCCCCTTGTTTTCCATTGAACTTAGGAATGTCTGTCAGTATTTTTTGCGGGTTTGGCGGCCATTGTAGGTTGTGGTAGATGGGGTTGTTTTTCAACTTGTATAAGTTGGGGATATCCAGTGTTGCAAAAAATGGAAAATTGTCGGGTAGCCCTAACTTGGACCATTATGATGACGGATGACCTGAGGATCTCTGCGATCCTCCCATCGTTTGGTTCCCCATGGTGTACATGGGCTATGTGGCGTAGTAGTTGCTTTGTGGTGCGGTGTTGTAAAGTGGATTACCATGAGGATTTTGATACTGGGGTATGAAGTTGCCCCCAGTATAAGCGGTGCCCCCTTGACTCATCTGAGTGTGTGAGTAGGGTGCCCCCATGGTTTGTGTGGGAATCCCTTGTGGATTCCCAACTGACACTGAACTAACCATATGGCTTTGATTGACAGAGGGAAAATTCATGTCAATTAGCGACTATCCATGCATGCCTAAGAATGGTGGGGGGACTGTGAGATTCCCTGCCGCCATGTGCATATTGGGAAGCACCCCAGATGTTTGGATCTAGGGGTTATAACTATACATTAGCAGTCGGCCTTGGTTTTGGTAAATCGGAACTACACCCATAGTGCCACACTGAGTGTTATATGGAGTACTATATGTGGCACTAGTCGAAGGTATGCTTTGATGCACCATAGGAGTGGAACCTGGCATCTACTAGGTTCCACTGCTAGAGGGTGTTATGTGAGTTGCATTACCTGGGACAAACAGGATTGTGGGGTTCCACATTGCCACCGTTGTGATGACCGTCGACTGGGGAAGTGGTAGAGGATTCACAGTGTCTCTATAATTCCACAATCCTTGAGGTGTCGACTGAATAGATGGGAGAGTTCCTCCCTATGAAGAGTGAAGTACTGGTATGACGGATCAATAACAAGATCTGACAGATTTGTAAGAGGAGTGTTAAAATGAGGAAGAAATCCTTCTGTAAAGAAGTCCTTTGGCAAATCAGAGTCATCGGTCATCCAAAACGATCCTTTGTGTGATTTAGGAGACTGATCCTTCGAAGATGAGGAATCGAAGTCAGTGGATCTCAGTAGATCCTCCATAGTGAGTGGAGGAAGTCCTAAGAATCGTCTAGATTGACGATGAGGGTCGGATGTAGCCACAATGACTGGTAAATTTTATCAGATGAATTTTAAGGTGATATTCTTTAATTCTCAAAAAAAATAGCACTGAGGTACCTAAAAAGAAAAAATACACGAAAAATGACAATCAACAAACAAAGGGAAAATTACCTTGTCTGGTAAAGACCGATTACTGGAGATGAAACCCAGTCTCTGAATGAGTAATAGAGAAGGATGGCCAAATGTACGGTTACAGTTACTTTTCAGCTTTGTCTGAACCTCAGATTGAGGGGCCAAGTACTCTCGTGAAGATGAGCACCCTCCCAAAAAATGAAGACAAAGTGGGTCCGTCTGTTTGAGGTACTAGGATAGCCCGTCCTAGTCACCTTAGGTAAGTACCTAGAAGTATTGGCCACTAAAGATACCTCAAATCACAGACATTATCAAGAGGGACATAATTGTAGATAGCATGCTGTGTGGGCAGGATACCTAAGTCCCCGACTCAGTTTCGAAATCCCCGAAGGGACCCTTGTTACACAAAATGCCCAAAGGAGTTGTAAAAGAAGGCGAGCTACCTTCGATTACAATTCGATGTTGTCTCGTATTTCGCTCTAGTGTGAGTGGAGTGTTCCCCGTAATATGAGTGCAGAAGAATTTTTCACTCTTTAATGACACTAGTTTGATTTGCAACCTTGGGTAGTTGAGTCACTCTCTTAACCCAAGGTCCTAATCTATCTAATGTTGGTTTGTTCTGAAAAAGACTATCTGATTGATTTTAGTGTAAATTTTAGTGTACTTTCTTATTTGTCTTCAGAGGGGATGTTGACGTATGAATATGATGAGACTCTCAACTCGATAAACAATGCAGAACTATGCTTTGAAAAAAAAATTCAATTTCTTATGCAAACAAGTCTTATTCTACAAATGTATTATTTCACGTATTCATGTATTCGCTAGTGCATCTAAAGTCATTCAACACTTTGCATAACCGAAAGTTCCTTTTCTCAATATTCCCTAACAACTATTGAACTAAAACAAAGTAGCCTACAACTATTTGGCTAGAAGGAGATGTTCAGTTTATTAGCTTTTCTTTCAACAAAAATTTCTTTTATGAGAGAAAAACTAAAGAATTTTCTTAAAAAATAAATTTTAAGACACCAAATTTGTTAGCATGATACTATTGCAGATCCTAATTTAGCCCTTGGGACAAGTTTCCCCCCCTTGTGGTCTAGAAGGTCTCTTGAAAAGCATGGAAATGGGTCACTAATGCTCTATCTATGTGTAAACAGAGCTTTAGTTTGGCCACTAACACTCCCTGTGCACAGTCAAAGAATTTTATAAAGCTTTGTTTAGACTAGCAACCTGCATTACTGAGGGAAACAACTCAAAAAGTGGGCTTTTTGGATTGGTTTCTAAGGAGAAAGCAACTTTGCAGGATGCAACAAGCTAGATGGTGGATTGGAGAAGGCTATGAAGAAGCAGGAAGCTCATAGAAGAGAGAAGAGATCTGAGAGTAGTCCAGATAACTGGGAACTAAATGTATAGTCCCCAGCAAAGTCACCAGTTCTTCTATGGGGTAAAATGTACAGGATGGAAACTACCCTCAAAAGTCTTCGTGGGACTTCCGATAGAGCGTAAGGTTATCTGCAAAAGGTACTTGTTACACACATGCTCATCTATCTAACATATATTGATAGGATATGGAGAAAGGATCACTTTTGGTTATTTCTAGATTCGCTTGGGGATCTTCGTGTAGTAAGAAGAACTCCTCGTGACCGGCTCCACGATGATTCCAGCAAAAAAGAATGAAGTAAACCAATCACAGAATATACTTCTAACAATTAATGTAAGAATCCATAACGAACATGTATAAATGTGTAACTAATCTACTCAACACAACAAGCATCAGAATGAACAAATACATGCACAATATCATCGACACTTTGAGTAGTGGAACACAACAGCAATCCTATATTCAGAAGAGTGATTACAACAACCCTGTTGTATTAGCGTTCCTTATCCCTTCTTCCTCTCTCTCCCTCCTTCCTTCAGCTAGCTCCTTCATGAATATGACAATATCACAATAGCACCATGTGCTATCCTTCTAAATGCTCCGAACCCTTGTGGAATCGCCCTCTCATTGCTTAAATAGCAATCGAATTAGGGCTTCCGAACTCCACCTGTAGTTCATTTGGGTAAAAACCATGAACCTACCACCTTTATCAACTTTTTCCCATTTGCCTCTATTTCTAGAATAGAATTCCTCCAAATATATTGATTTTTGGAGTTTCCCTACTTTTCGTACACAAATTTATGGAAATAATGCTTAGATATTTTATGGAAGATTCATTGGCATAACCACTTGATCATCACTAAAGTTCACTAACACTCCCCCTGGTCTAACAACATGAGTTAGCAGGTGAATAACACTCCCTTATGCTTGTAAACAAGCTTTATTAAGCAAGTTGTCAATGTACAAAGAGCGTTAGTGTGGATTCTGGGCTTGCAACTGTGGTCATTCTTTCAGTCATCTTGTCTTTCTCCTCTGAGTTGTTTAGGAGGTCAATTTTTCCTATAACATATTGTTATTATTTCAATCCCCTTATTGTATTTTTGTGCCCATGTAATCCCTATATTATTATTATTTTACCCCATAGAAGCCCAATATTTTTATTGTTGTGCCCTTACAATATTATTGCTATGTAGGTTGTGATTATATTATGACCCCCTTAGACTCCTATTTGTAGAAAGGAGGTATTGTCATTTCCATCATCATAGAATTTTTCATTTGTGTAATGTAAAGGAGGTTTCCCCCCGAAGAGGCTAATGTTGAAGTAGTTGATCTATCTATTCTTCTATTTTGTGTGTTCATTGCATAACATTTGGTATCAAATCTTTGGATTCTAGGTTTTCACTGTTTCAAATAGGTTATTGTGGAATTTTTACTATAACATTTTTTCTATGAAGCTTCAGAAGCTTAATTTGAAACTCATTGGACCCTAAATGTTGATTAACTTCATGTATGAATGTTAGATCTTGTCTCACTATATTTTCAAAGATATGAGCTGGGGAAGTTAGGGTTTTTGTAGGCTACTGAATTCCATCTCAAACAGATGACCTTGCGAAAATCATCATAAAATTCTCTCTGAGCATCGGTTTCAAATTTAGTAAGACGTGACAAAAATAGGATATATGGTAGTTTGTTGGGTATCATTTTCAGGGTCGAAGGTAGAAAGAGTGGCACATGGAACTTCATACAAGTTCGCTCTACTAAGACCATCTATAATCAAGTCATCATGGGAGATTGGGAATAAATCTTCCATGGAGAATCCAATCTCAATCATCCTTGTGGCATTGGAAGTAAGACTCAGAGGGCTACCACAAATCTAACTTTCAGACCTTAGAGATCTAAAATTACAGAGATATAACAGATTCAATATCGAGCTCCTACAAAGTGTCACACGGAATGAGTTATACTTGCGGACAAATCTAACCTTCCTAGGAGTCTAAGACTCTCTAATGACAAACAAACCAAACAAGAGCTATCCTTCTCTAGATACACATCATTCTACGAGAATTCAAATGTTTTCAATCTTACCTTAGGTCCCACGCTTGTTGTAGCAGTCCAGCCTTGCTGATCCAGATGAGCTCCTCCTTCACTTTCAGACCTGCATACACTGACAAAGCAAACGATTACATAGCATCTGAATATTCATCATAAAATAAAGCATATCTATCATATTGACCAAGGAATACATGAAATAATTCATTAACAAATCATTGAGAAGAATGGACTTATTTGTATTAAATAATCAAAGGAACCATTACAACCTGAGCCTTGGTGCTGTGCAAGCTCCTCCCAAGGTCCAGCAAGAGATTTCCTCTACTTTGACAAGCTCACCCACTCCCACTATGGCAACAAGGAAGGATAGTGATCTCTCCTCACAAGTCAACAAATGGAAGTCCTAATTCCAGCAGCATTTACCCTATAGAATGTTCAGCTTTCAACTTCCCTCCTTTGGCCCAATGCCTATATTTATAGTATTCTAGAGGAGGTTATTCAGTTCCAACATCAATGGGATCCCTCTTTTGGATGGGGTAGCTCCTCTCTTGATGGGATAGCTCCTCTCTTGATGGGATAAGCTCCTCTATCATAGGGGTGCATGAACCATCTGGAGGCGCTCAATACACGTCGAAAACTCTTCTAGAAGGCTCTAGAAGTGACCACAAGTAAATTTTTAAAGATGAAACTTGCGCCTTTTGACCTTTACAGGGGTACGCACCCTAGCTTTAGTATCCAAAGCGTATTACTACGCAGGTCTAATGTATTTGGAGTGCGTACACGCAGGCCAGGTAGAGAGAACCTGCGTACCCAGAGATAAACATGTTT
>APFE030416644.1:0-10380 GCA_000404065.3 Pinus taeda
ACATGAATGCTCTTTAATTCTGTCAGAAGACTTTTTGACCTTTGGAGGTCATTGAGTCGGTTGAACGCTTTGTTATAAATGATGAATGACGTGTCTTTGCAGCTCTGCCCTCCTGTAACTTTTCGGCCCTGTCACCTATGACTGTCAGTGCTGCTGTGGTGGCCGAATAGTTTCGTTGAGTTGGCTCAGCCTCTTTTTCTCCATACATGCTGATATATCAAATTTTCCTGTGCATGACAACTTACATATTTCAATGGAAAAACTTGATTACAGGCTCTGGTTTGACACTATTAATTGTATCAATCCAGTCCAGACTTCCTGTGTGGGCAATTGATGTCTTAAAATTGCCTCTGTAGTCTCATCCACCTTTGTATATTTATAGAAATTTGGAGGCCCATCAAACAAGTGATTGATTTCATTCATGATAAAAAATAAGTTCTCTACCCTGTTGTAGAGATTCTGCCCTGATGCTGGCCCTAATTCTTCTGAAGTGCTGGGCTTTTCTGTAATCTGATTTGCAGCAAAGGTGTTGACCCTCTTGGCATAATTTTCATGGGAAAGTAGTCTTCCTGCGCTGCTCATTATGTTAGGAAGACCTCTGTTCTGCAATGCTACAAATTTGTCCATGAATTTATTGATCTCTGTTTGCATATCCTGGCTTCTTCTCTCTAATGTTTGTACCAGGGTTCTTAGTGTCAGGACCCTTTTGACTATCGAAATGGTCTCAGTCCTGTTGGTAATTCCCATTGTGGCCAGCTGAAAACTTGTTCTGTGATTAAGCACATTGATCATTTTGTTGGCAGCCTCAGGCATATTGCCTAGAGATGCCCTTGCTCTTTGGATTTCCCTATGTGCTTTCCCAATGAGCCCCATCTGCTCATGAATAGCCTCAATATATTGCCACTGGTCAGTGATGGATTGGCCAATATTGGCCCATAGGACTGTCTTGAGCTCAGCTGTTACTTTATCAATTGTGAGCTCTTTCTCCAGCTCATTTATCCTCCTTTTGAGAGCCTTTATCTCTCTTTCTTTCTTAGCTACATTCTTCTTGGATTTATCATATCTTTCATTGAGCTTAGCCAAAGTCTCTTTGGCTTGATTCAGCTCTGTCATTTGGGCCTGCAAGACCTGAATTTCATTCTTGCGTTTCTGCATATCAAGACTTTGAGCCTGCTCTGCTGTTGGTGCTGAGGTAGAGGGTGCTGTTTGCTCTGTTTGCTGAATGGTAGGGGCAGTGGTTTGAGGAACTTCTTCCAGATTGATTATTTCTGGAGGGGGCTGAGAAGTTTTGGCCTGCCTCTTTCTGTTGCAATGTTGCCTGCAGTGCAGCCTCTGATTCTCCCAACTTTTCTTGTATTAGGATCAGCTGTTTATATAGCGACACCAGCATAGTTGCTGCATCCTTTTCATGTCTCAGCTGGGCAACTTCTTCAGTTTGGGGATGAAGAGTTGCTGGGATCTTGATCATCTTCCTTAATGATGCCATATCTGAATCCCTTAGTTTCAACAGTTCCTGCACAGCTTTGACATCCTTGGGATCATGCCCAAGCTCTATTATGATGTCCTCCAAAGCTTTGATTCTATTGTCCTTTGCTTGAGAGGATGCTCTCTCCAACTCAAGTTGGGTAGTTGTATTATTTAGGCTATTTTCTAGCCTGTAATTCACCAATGTTTTATCTGCCAATGAGGCATATACCATCTCACCCGTTTGGTTATGTAATTCTATTTGATCCATCGGGTGTATGTCCTTGGAAAGGACCTCAAGGTTGGTCCTGATGTAGTCTGCAGCTGACTGTGGCTGCATCACGGCTGGCATGAAGTGGCTCATAATCATCTTGCCCTCCTAGACATCATAGGCAGACATAAGTCTTTGCTGGTTGGTGGGAGCCATTTTCAACAGATGATTATATAATTGTATCCTTATGGGCTCATTCCTCTTCTTTATATCCATGAACTGCTGCTTGATGCTGAATTCACCTCCTCTTTGTCGGCTTGAGGAGCTAACTTCTCCTCCTGCTGTCCTCTCTTGTTCCTGCTGGAAGGAACTTGCAGAGGCCTCCATGCTAGGTGGGCCCATGCCCAAAGATTGCCCTATTGGAATTTCTTCCTCTGAAAGAGGATTCATTCTAAGCCTCTTTTCCCCTTGAGTTGTTGATGTTGTGAGGGGAGTCTCTCTGTCCCTTTTCCTACTTATGTCCTCCTTTTGTGGGGTTTGAAGGACTGAAGCTTCAGCTCTTGTTTCTTGCCTAGGAGGCACAATTTGTGGTGGCTGCTGCTCAATGACAATTGGGGCCTCTGCTGTGTGCTCTTCTTCGACTGGCTGTTCCTTTTCTTGCTGCTGTACCTGTTGTTGTACCTCTTCCTGAAGTGGCTGCTCTAGCTCCATTTCTTTCTCCTTGCCTTTGCTAAAGGTTTGATCTGTAGCTTTGACTGCCTTCTGATGTGCTGTGGAGGATGAGGCAGCTGCTCCCACTTGAGTGCTTGTAAGAGAAAATACCTGTGCAGAAAGCTCTAAGTCAGCCATCTTTAGGAGATTTCTTCATGTTCTTTCACTTAATTCTTCTTGTGTGACAGGTTCCTCTAAGGTGCCTCTCTTCCATTTTGTTTGATTTGCATATTTTTCTATATGAGGCAACCTCACATGGTCATAACTAGACAGCCCATACTTGACCCTTCTTAAGGTTATGAAGTGATTGGGGTCATAAGGTTTCCAGAGGAAGTTGGTCTTTAAGCCAAGGCTTTCTAGCATTCTATCTGCCTCTTGCCAGCCTTCCTCCCTTTTGTTATACATAAAGTGGCCCAATTGGTTTCTTACCTTCAGCTGTGCTTTCCTGCCTTTGCCTGAAAAATTCTTCACATCAGCATTCCCAAATTGCCTGAAGTATTCAAGGGAAAACAACCTCATAGGCACATATTTGGGCAGTCTGTATGGGGGTAACTCACAGCCATATATTCTAATAACGGTGTGATTTTGGTAAAAATACCAATCCCCATTGCTGTATGCCTTGGACAACTGAAGGATCCTCTGCATCTCATCAGTTAGTCTTGGAGGAGGTGAGCTCAGGAGCAGAGACATGGCTTGGTGGATAAAAAGGTCTATAAACTCATAGTAAGTGTATGGAGAATAGGGTGTGCAGTGAATAACTAAGGTCCAATACACTACTGACCTTGGATTTCCTTGTGCATCCACTCTTTTCATAGCAAAAGAAAATTTCTCATTTTGATAGTATAAAATCAAGTGGTAGATGTAGGAGGAGTATCTAAACACCCTTTCCCTTGATAGGTTCATCAATTGCTCATGCATTTTGTCTGATATATAGGTGGCATAGTCATAGCAGATTGGAGTTTTGCCAGGGGAAAACATGAGCATCATCACCAGCACAGTTGCATCAACATACTCAATTGAGTTATAACCAAGAATGGGACTGATCATATCTGCAAGGTCCCTGCCCAAATGGTTGAGGTAAACATGAGAAATGGGAGGGTACTACACAGTATTAGAATCAATATATAGTTGGTTTAGCTTGGTGATCTGAGCATCTATCATCTTAGCTCCTTGCTTTATCAGATCAATCAAAGATAAAGGAACCAATTTCTTCTCAGTTTTGAATTGCAGCATCTCTCTGATGGCCTCAGGGGTAATATAGAAAACATCTGAGCCTGAAGGGTCAAGCATAGCCCTCTTACTGGCATCATAAACATCAGCACACAGGTGAATTAGGTCAGGAAATGGATTGACCTGAGGAAGCTTGAATATTGGGAGGAAGGAATCCCAAATGCCCAATACATCTATTCCAGTCTCATGTTTAGTCTTTAATTCATTTAATAGGTGGATGTGGAACTTGCTGTGCATTAGAAATTCCTCTGAGATTTGATAATCCAAATCTGCTAATGCCTACCACTCCAATTCTCTCTGAGGGGCATTTAAAGGGGCAACATTGAGGGCCACAGGTGCTACTGGTGTATCCATGGTTACTTTAAATCTCTGCTTATATGTAAATTAGTGTTACTATGCAGAGTAACAGAAAAGAATGTTTCTTGAAAGGAGAGGTGCTTTATTGAGAAACAGAGGACAAAAGGGTCAATTGCAGCAATTGAAATACTGAACAAAGCACTAAAAAGGGAAAATACTTGTCCTTAACAGACTCTTTCACAGTAATTTGGTGTAGTTCGGGTTCCCTATTCACGATTGCGCGAACAGAATGCAGGTTTTGCGAAAGCTTTAGTAAACAGGGCTTAGCCGGTGAATTTTGACCTTATAATTGCAAATGGGAACTAGGCACAGGGGATTCGCCGGTTACTTATATGTTTTCTTGTGTTTTAAGTTACTTTAGGCGATTTACAGACAAAACCAGGCATAGAGAGGATTGACAGGGATAAATACCTGGTACATTGATAGTCCTGGTCACAAATGCAGGTGGACTGGCGCGCCGATGGCCCCCAGGTCGAATTCAGCAGGTTGGCGTGAGTTTGGACATAAAGTGCATGCAGAAGACACAACAGTGGTTTTTGCAAAAATTGCAAAAAACGCGAAATTTTGGCCAAAGTATGGATTTTTGGAACATTGGCGCCTTTTTTTGGATGACGTCAGCATGACATCATCGAGTGGGGTCAAGGTCGGATGACGTCAGCATGACGTCATCAGGTGATGTGGTGACTTAAGAGTGGTCCACGGGGATGGTGAGGTGGCAGATAGGTGGAGCAATGGTGGACGAGGGCGCTGACGCGGCAATGACATAGCAGTGATGCTGTCAGTGACATTGGCAAGGCAGGTTGGTGGAGACTGGAAACTGTAGGCGGTATGATATCGCACCGTCTTCCATACGGAAGAGGAATTGTCAGAGGGGGCTTCGATACGCTATGGGGGTGACACGTGGTAGAGGCCTGACGTCACCGTCTGACATATATCGGAAGGTAATTTACGGACGTCGGGGCTGGTCCGATATGCATGTGGGCCGTTGGATGAAAGGCGCCGGATCGGACGGTCAACGGGTCAATAACTTGTCCGGACGATACAGCATCGGGTGGGCAATAAAATATTTAGTTTTCATGAAATTCGTGCCCAGCGGGACTTTGGAACATTGGCAGATTTGCATTGTTTTTCAATGTATTTCTTATAAAATCGCGCATAGCTCCAAGACTTTGGATAAGTCAGAAAAAGTGGGTTTTTCATGTAATTTTTCCGTTTGAGCGGGTTAAGGGTGAAAATGGGTCTTTTACAAGGTTTTTTAGCAAATGAAGGGATGAATAGGTTAAATGATTTCTGAAGGAGGAAAAGAGGTAAGGCTTGGGGTTCTTAAACTGACCAGATGTCAATTTGATTCCCTAGTAGTGAACATATGGCTATAATGCCAAGGGGGGGATATTTATAGAATGCTTGGGGTGTTATACACCATAGTGTTATAATAGTAGGGAAAGGGTGACATAGGAATTTAGATAATAGAAGTTAGGGGTTAATATGGAGGGAAAAGGTGAATGAGGAGTGATATCACTAAGTTTATTTGAAAACCTCTTAGCTTAGGGAGTAGATCAAAATGAAAAGAATTTTAGACAAGAAATGTGGCTCTTAAAAGAAACCAGAACCAACATAAAACCTTGAATTCTTTCATAAGCACAACTGATGTAGGGATTATTAAGGAATTTAGACTTCTGTGATCCATAACATTGTTTAGAGATTTTTCGGCGAAATAACATAATTAACCATTTGTCGACGCGTTTCGAACCAACTAGTGTGGTTCATCGTCAGGACAAGTTAGTAATGTAGGGATGTAGGGACCAACTGGTGTAGGGATGTTAGTAATGAGTGTAAAACAAGGAAAAAAGGAAGTTAGACATGCTCCATTGTGTTGTTTTCATTATCTTGACCAGCAAGATTTAGTTTGAAAGGAATACCACTTTTGCAACCCCATCTACCTACCCATCTACTTGCCTAGCATTTTTTGTTTCTTCTTGGAGGGTGCACTTGGACTTGCAGACCCTTATGTGCCTTTTCTTTTCCATTGGCTTTTTCTTTTGATTGCCTATTTTAGCACTACCCTTATTGCTTCCAAGGCCCCAGATTAAGCAGTTGGGAACCTTAGTTTCTCTGCCTAACTATTGGTCTGCCAAGATTAAATAGTTTGGACAGACTTCTTTCTCTATTCTACAACAGAAAATTGAAACATGGCATGATCCAGATTAGACTGTTGGACCATCCATCAAAATTTATTAAACATGAAGCTATGTACACACCTTGTCTTCTCTTGCAAATAAGGGATCTTTGTATCAGCAAAGCAGAGCATATTTGGCATTTGAATTTGCCAATCATGAAATATGAAGCCTATTGGTGTAGGTATCCAACACTGTACGCGAGCCTCCAATGTAGCAGTATTAGTTTTAGTTGCTTGTCTGGGTTCATATACTGCTTGCATGTGTGCTAACTTTCCATGAATGTTGGCGGTGACCATGAATGCCTCATCAAGCCGAGGCTGGATGCGTTCTTTAAGCACTGCTTCTTTCTGCCAAGCTGCATCAACTTGTACCTTGAGAGCCTGGGCCTCCCTCATCTTGGCCAATCGCTGAGTAAGGGCAACCGTCTTTGCGGTCCCTCCAACATTATCATAGGCCTGCTGCAGCTCCCATGCTTCAGTCTCTAACCATTGTAATGTTGAGTCTTCCTGTAGTGAAGTGACCATGATGAATGACTGATCTAACAAGGAGGTGCACTCCTGTATGACACGTGCTATTGCTTCCCGCCCAGATTGGATGGCACATTGCCGCTGCTCTCTAACCTCTGGTGGTGTAGAGGGCTACGCCTTGAGTCTCAACTCTACGATCTGCTAACTTATGTCAACTATATTTTTGCCGCTTCTTCCTTCGCATCATGGAACCCACTGGTCAACTTGTGGATATGTGTGCCTACAGGTAAATCTGCCGCAATCTCGAGCTCAGCGGCATGACAACATGCTTCCCGAACACTTTCCTCCAACTACCAATTCTGTGCTACTGCTTCATCACATTGGACACTCAACTGCTTGATTTTAATTCGTTGTTCACTGAGCATCTGTACTGCGCGACCTTCCCTAGCGCGGAGCTCTGCCAATGCTCCATCCTGTAGCTGGTATAAAATTTTACATGGGAGGGCATCCAAGTTTAGTCCCACTCCTATGATCCAGCTTACCATGGCTCTATCCTCTGCGTTGTCTACTGTCAGTGCTCCTTCTAGTAGCATGGTCGTATTCACCATTTTGGCTTGCAGCAACTGCTCAGTTGCTGATGTACCCATAGCTCCATGGGTAGCTACCACTCCCGGCTGTGGGGCCCGTGCATGAAGTTCCTACAATTGCATCCTGAGTGCCCCCAACACAGTCTGCTTCTTTGTCATGGCCTCGTTGAGTGCCTTCCTGGTGACTTCGCAAACTGTATCCCTGATGTCACATAGGTCACCCTCAGTCAATGTGATAGGTTCCTCATCCAACATGGACACCTTGGTGTTTTTCCATGACCTTGATCGTTCTGTCGCATGCGGTCATTTTAAGGGCGAACAGATGGTGGTTGGCTCCAAACTTTCCATCACATTATCCACTTCTAGCTCTGTGGTCACAATCGGGCTGCTTTTGTCCTCTCTTGTAGCAGCCCCTTCTGCTCTCGCCTTGTTTGTGGTGGTCTGTGCTACCTCTCGGGATGCTAGTACTTCCTCAGCAAGCTGTTTGTTTCGCTTCTGCTACACTAGGAACTTCGCGGCAACCTTCTGCTTTTAGATTGCAGTCTCAATGCACCCTATCGCATCTAGTCCATGCCACTCTGGTGGCTAGGCATTAAGCACTGGGAAAATAGCGTTGTCAATGGCGATGAAGGGAAGCGTGGTCTATGTCTGCTCTGGATCCTTGTGCGCTTGGATATACACATGGTGCATATCCACTTTAAAGTTTTCCATGTTCTTCACACTATCATATACCTCGGTAGATAGGCGAGGTTGCTGGTTGATCCACTATCGTATGTTTGCATCCATCAGTATCCAGAAAACCTTGACTTCTAGGATTCTTGTGGCATCCTTTGTCGCCCAAAGCAACGCATATTTTGCTGCCTCTGGCCAATCTCGGTCTAGGGGAGGAAACTCACTATCCTTGGGCAATTCATCTGTAACCAATAAGATGGATAAGAGTAACCACTCATAGTTGAAGGCCTTACCCTACTCCTGGGCCTCCATGCAGTTTCACAGGAATTCATCGCAGAGGAACTATGCCCAATTGAACCATACCACTTGTGTGCATTGCTTAGCTAGTGTGATGATCATTAGTGGTACCTGTTATCACTCAGGTTGTCCCTAGGCTCTTTATAGGGATACAGCTGAGGTAACCACAAACCAATCTTTGGATTGCACGTTCTAGCCCACCTACAATCAGAGAGGGCTCTCTCTATAATGATTCAACTTTGTTGATGATCTTAGGCTAGCTTTTGGCTCAGGGGTTTTTTGTTTGTGTTTGGATGGAAGGTAGGAATCTGAAGCAAAGAGGCAAGGTAAGATGTGATAGGTTTCAAACCATTGGGCGTGGAGTTATGGATTAAGGCTTGCTATTGCGTTTTCTTGGTCACAAGGGGATTATGGAGCGGGATAGCCACACAGGATACAATTATCAATCTACTGAAAGGATGGAATGAAATCAGGGATGAAAGGCAAAGGAGAATCATTTCATCATACTGAAAAAGAGGAGAAATGGATGAATGGTGATCTAGGAGTAGTTAAGAATTCCTAAATATTCATTCATATGTGAAAGAAATAGTGTAAACAAGATCATTTAAGTATACATGCTCATAGCTATTTCTGATGAAAACATAGAAAAATGCAGAAATTGAACTTAAGGTGTAGTGAAACAAATCTTAAGCTATTCTTTTTTGCTGCAATTTAGAAGGCGGAACGGCGGTAAAAACATGAAAGTTAACAGACGAGAGAAACACTTATTGAATCATGTAGAAGCACAGGAATTCCGTAATCACTCCTTGGCCAATTACACACATCAAGTAGTTTCGAAATCCATGCTTTCAACAATCTTTGATTATAGAAAGTATGACAGTTACAATGCGGGTCTCTGCTTGGAGAAAATGCTGGGAAGAAAATTAAGCAATTTCTTCGACTCACTAACTAACCAACCTACCAACCAACCAACCCCTCACTACATTGTTTAGGGTGGTATATATAAGCAAAATATCGGAAAGACATTCATTACAATTGACCTAAACAGGTCTGCTAGAAAAACTCTTCAAAAATCTAAGTGTTGCTGGAATTAAATGCAGGTGAGTCCTTTTGGCTACGCTAGAGGCAACTGAATTAGAAAAGACTACGATGTGGCCCTTGGAGGCTTGATGCGGTGCTGCTGGAATGATTATGCTTTGGGATCTGTAGTTCTGCTCTGGTGTGAGTTAAATGCGCAATGATTATGATTTGAGGGCTTTGAGTGGCTTCGCCCTCTTTCTTTGACTCTGCTAGAAGGTATTAAATCTTCTCCTGCTTCGGGCCGCTGCTTAAGATTTTCACTGATACTCTTTGCCGCTACATTGATGGATTCCGCCGCCTACTGATACTCTTTGACATGCTTTCTACCTGATGATTTGATCTGATACACTTCAAACTCTGTCATTAGTCTTCTACTATCTTTAAACCGGACCAATTTGGCACGATCAAGCGATTTTCGGGCTTTTTCGGCTCAAAACGGGCCAAGGAATCAAAATATTCCCCAAAGATTCCCCGAAACGGCTTATTTCCCATAGCGATCGAAAACTGCCTCTGTTTCTTGTTCTGGAGCTCCGAAGTGCGATTTCTCTTCCTGCGCGAATTTTCGACTTTCTGGCTGCTGATGTCAGTAGTACGGCAGATGACGTCAGTCTGTGGTGGGTCCCTGGTACAGAAGTGACATGGTGGGGTGCTGATACTGAAGGCAATGCGATGAACTTCTCCAATGCGATCGTAATATCACATCGGCAGGGAGCAGGAAGGTGTTTTAGTTGGACATTTGGCGCTTGCGATCGTCGATCGCCGATATCGCGATATCGCGTCAGGTGGCGACGGATGGGTCATAACTTGCATGCAGAGGATATTGCGATCTTGCGATGCAATCTGGCTTTATATGGTTTGCGGAGTGTTAAGGAAGTCGGCACGGGGTTTGTTGCGGTCGGAAGGAGTAAGTAAGTGGGTGCGAAAGGCATTTGAGGCTTCAGAAGTAGTCTGATAACCTGAAAAGGGATTTTATACTCTGGAAGGAGTCCATTTTATTTGGAAGATGGTTTGAAGGGGCAGTATTAGGGTTCTTTCTAAGTTTCAGGTAAACTAAGCAATTCCTGGGGGTACTTATGGTTATTTTTCAACCAGGGGGAGGGATATTTACATAGGGGATGATTTACATA